>APFE031270272.1:198626-255423 GCA_000404065.3 Pinus taeda | reverse complement strand
AAATTTTATGTAATTCATTTAGAAACTGCTAGTAATTTTGGAATCCCTGAACAATAACGCAAGTAAGTTTACAGTGTAATTATTCATTCATTGGAAAATTGCACAACTTGTCAACACTACACTGATAATAACACTGAGACCTAGATTTGTCAAAACTATGTCAAAAGCACTTCTTGTTGCATTAGTTGCATCAACAACAACAATTCCTTTGTCTGCCTTCTTTAGTGTAGATGCATCATTAACACCATCACTAGCCATTCCACATATGTTCTTTCTAGCCTCAAATAGCTTAACAACCTTGTACTGATGCTTTGTAATGACCAGTCAAAATCAAGAAGGCCATGGAATCAAATGCTAATCAAAGAAATGAAAAAGTAAAAGTATTTGAGATAAACATTTCCACTTGCAAAAAAATAGCTATAATATAAACCATTAGGCATAAAGTTCCATAACCAAGAGAGGAGGTAGTAGGAAAATATAAATAATTGAGAGGAACTCCCAAGAAAAAACATAGAAGTAAAAAATAATTGTTGCTAACCAAGGTAAAGACCATCAAAACCATTATCCTTCTCTATCAGTTCATCAATTGGAAACGCTGCAATTGATACTTCTTTGTCCTGTCCTGACCTAGTAAAGAAGATGGTGGATACATGTTTGTACCTATGCCTGGTTTGTGACTTGTCTCCTTGGAAATATATAATTGATCTTCTCATGAACATTTGAGATTGTGTCTTATAGGACATGGGCCAAATCGATCTTAAGACTATTTTGAAGATTGCCTCATTGTGGCATAATATTAAACATATGTTATTTGATAAACATTTTGCATTAAACAAATATATTTATGATCGATACAGTCAGCTAAATTATCTAATGATTGCCCATAAAAACTTGGATAAGTTAGTAGAAAACTCAATCCTACCTCCATCTTCCTGGAGATCAGAGGTCCAAAAGGTGAGATTATCCCTTAAGAGATGCATGATTAAAGTGTTATCTTTGTATGACTCTTCACTCAAGGTGTCAAGTTCTGCAATAGCTTCATCAAAATCTTACTTGGACAGAGGCCAAGCCCCACAACACACATAATATATATGAAAATTAGTCATAGCAAATTTGGCAACTACTCACTTCTAAAGATTTCTAAATGCACTAGGCTACTTAAGCATACTTTGTATATCAATGCAAAAAGGGAAACATGCATACCTTTCAGGTGAATGTATTATTTCATAGTAGAAAATAGAGAAGTTCAAGGCCAATCCAAGCCTGATTGGATGGGTTGGTGCTAAATCTGACTCTGCAATACTTGAAGTAGTCTGCAATAATACAATGTAAATTGTAATAAATGACTTCTCTCACCAAACTCGTTGAACCCATGTACTTTAATTGAAAGGACCATCAATATTATAACAAGGAAACAAAAGACTTATCAACAAGGACAACTACGCTATTTTTCACCCAAAATACCGATGCACACATACGAGTAACAAACACAATAAAGTGGTTAAATTGTAAATAAACTAATAGAGGAAATTGAATTTTGAAACCCGAAATAGGAACAATATTAATTTTATATGAAGCACTTATACTAGCTGAAAAGGCCATGAATAGTATAACAAGGTCGCAAAATACTTCTCAAGAAGGATAACAAAATTGGCTTTCATTAAGTCTATAAGATATCTTCTAAGTTCTATGTATGCACCTTTAGGGAAACCTATGAAAGTGACTTTATTTTCTACTTCATATAACCCTCAAGGAATAGCGAAAAAGGAAATTCAAAAATTAGAAAACTAGAAATACACTGCAGCACCATCTAATCCAAATTAGTCAACCCAGGAAATCATTGAAAGAAAATAAAAGAGATCCAACCCATTAGCAATCATATTTAGCTAGGTATAATATAATCTTCAAGAAGACCCACTGTGTTAGTTTCACTCTTTAAATATCTAACAAAGGCATAATCAAAACCAATGAAAATCAATGCATTCCAAATACCACCATTCGTAGAGGACTAATAGAGCTTCAGGAAAATTAAAAGACCATTGCCATATGCTTCTTACCCAGATATCAATTTTCCTTATAAAGTAAAAGAATCCCACCCTTTAGTTTTCTCACGTTTCGTAGAATCTCCCTACGAACAGATCAATAAAAAGGTCTCCATTAGTGAGCATGTAATTCACACTCTTCTAATGATGGGAATTCTTCTAATTATGGTGCATACAGTGAATTAAAAGAGTGTTTCCGCATGCTTCTTACCCCATATATCAACTTGTTTTAGAAGGGGAACAAAATCGTAGTTATCAATTTTCACATGTTGCATAGAAATTTATGAGGATTCTCCAATAGTAAGTAAGCAATTCGCAGTTTCTGGCATAAATAAAATATGGTGAAAATTTTGAACTTCAGCCAACTTTCTGTCGGTAGAGAAATTAATGACTACCTATCAATAAGTAAGCTAAGAAAAGCAATTTCTAGGACCTAAATCATGCCTTCCACTGGAAATCACCAAAACAAATTGAGCTTAGTGGAGAAATAGACAATTCCATGGATCTACGATTTTAGTTCAAATTCTGAGAAAGCCTCCATAAAAATCAACTTCACCACAGGATGCACCCTTTGGAAAATGAAATCATACCCTTTGGAAAATGAAATCCTCTTTGTTAAGTAGATCACTGAAAAATTTAAACATTGACCTATCTTTCAGTTACACTATTAAACCCTTTAATAGTTAAAACTTATAATACATCAAATTTTAAACTGGCATTTCTACATGGTAAGCTTTCAAGGACTGATCGATGGCTTATTTTCTCTCATTTCCTATTTTGAATTCAGCCAGATAATTGTAGTAGTGTCCTTTTGTGTGTAACAACAAAAAGCCAACATCCATAACCCCTAAAATAAGAAAACCCAAAAGCTTAATATCCACGTTGCACAAAGATTTGAGAGGTCAATATAAGAAAAATTATATTTTATAGTAAAAAATAGTGGATTTGCCAATACTGGAGGAAGGAATGAGGTGTTCATCAATGATGGTCATAATATCATGGAAAATATTAGAATGACATACTCCAACTTTTTGTCTATACTCTTTGATACGCTTCATGTTGTGATCATTTCCCTTCACTTCCTCCTTCTACTCAATAGAAGACATTATTCTCCATGACGCTTGTCGAGCCCCAATCACATTTCTGTACCCAATATAAAGTATATTCCTTTCTTCTACATTTAAATCCACATCCATCTTTGCCACCCTCTTCATGGCTTCAACCATTTATACACAAAGTAAACAATATATAGATACATAACATCATAGCTCTATCCTAACGCAACAAGTTCATTTTTCCTCTACTAGGGTTTTTTCCAAGGGAGACCTAGAATTAAATATAAATCACAGTGAATACCCAAAACAAGAAGAGGATTTCAACCATTACAGATCTATTAATAGAAAACATTTCTGGTAAACTGTTTCATGTTTGCATTTTTGGGATAAATGTTTCATGTTAAAAATTACTACATTTTTGTAAAAGAATATGATTTTTTTTTTTCTAATTTTAAGCAGGTCATTCCTAGAGGTCAAGCCTAACTCCAAGGACCCACTTTCGAATTATGACTGGGGATGTTTTTCAAGTGATTTTTTTATGAGTGACAAATCACTAGGGTCCATCTATTCACTTCTGCTTGACTTTGAGATCAGACAGGATCTGAAGTTGAACTTAAAACCCATTAGATTACAAACATATGAATGTTTCCTCTGTTTTGCCAACATGACAGGGATTCCTTGCACTCTTGCTCAAAAGAATAGAGGTTATGGGAGATTGAAAACAGAGGTTGCGCTCTCATCCAACAGAGGTTGCAAATAGTAGTTGTGGAAGGTTGTGAAAGGTTGTGAACATAGGTTGCAGAGGTTCTGAATAGTGGTTTCGCTCTCTCCTATGGGCTCCAATACTCTACCTATTTTTGGCCTCTCGCTTGGCCAATATTTGATATAAAAAATATCTTATAATTTATATAATTTGATATAACATATAAACTCCCTCTTAACCTTTATTATATAGTCAATATATTGTTTTAGGTTTGTATTCTTATTTTTTATACCCCGATATGAACACAACGTGATATGGTATTGCTTCGTCACTAAAGCCCCTATAGTGAGAGAGAGAGAGAGTTTTTTGTATGTGTAATAAAATGGTGGACTAAATTTAGTGTCAAGGGCTTTTCCTAAACCTTAGGTGGATGATTTTTGGAATCATAAAGCTACCAAGTTGACTATCGACAACTATGTATAGAAGTGGCCGTTTTGATCAAGAACCAAGGACAATTTTTTTATGAAAGGACCAAGGACCTAATTTTTAAAATTAAGAACTAAGTTCCTTATTATTATGTCAAAGATCGAGGAATTTTAATGTTACATAAAAAACCATAGACCTTACCGTTACTTTATAATAAGACGTGGATAGGAACCTCCTTTATCTTGAAACCATGGGGAATACTTTGCACAGATATATGGAAAGGTCGTATGTGCATGTTGACATTAAACATCATGGTCCAATATGGTAATTTGTGTAACACATATCCAATTAAACACCCAAAAGCTACCATAAATCGTTAAGGGGTTATCACATTATGCATGTGGTATTTTCCAATACTTTACCAGATATTAACAAATCAGAAGGAGTCAGAAAGTGTAGTTCCATGTGCAACAAGATATTGAATAGAAAAACTCACCTCAACTTAGTGCATAGGGTTTTATAGCCACATATAATTTTCATATTAGTTACAAGTCTGGAATAATAATGTTGTCTTTACTGTAACTAGCATTACCAAGCTACTATTTCCATTCCTATTCGATCCACTGAAAGGATTCACTATGTTATCCAAATTCAAATGAAGATTCTTGTAATTAATATGACTCTTGTAATATATGTGTGTGCGCGTGTGCACTTTGGAATGAAAAGTAGTGATCGATATATAAGCCCTATAACTCATGTTTTATTTCAATATAAATAGTAATATAAATTTGTGTGTGAATTCCATTGAGTTTTGTGTTTATGATGTGATGTGTTGTTATGGATGAGTTTGAGACTAAAATCAAGCTTGTGCCGACTATATAATGATGTGGACGCACAAGCCAACCTTGGGGAGGGACCCACTGAAAGTGCAATACTATCCCATTTTATTTTTCTTTTTATTCTAGAAGTAGATTAATAGTTTGGTTATGTTCACAGTATAATTCATGTGTTTACATGTTTTTATATTCAATTGATCTTAATTCAATTTCTTATATTTTCTTATAAAAATAGTAATAATAGTAATCAATGTGTCGTTTTATATTATTTTCTTTGAGTTCATAGATTAGTAATTATTTCAAATTGGGTTGATTTGGGGATGAGACATGTAGTTAACCATTGCAATGGCATCCTGCTCTAAAGAAGATGTTACAGAATAAGGTGTTATAAAATTACTAGGATTTGAGTTCACCCGGTGACACAAATATAACCACCCTCGAATGAGACCTAGGTGCATGAGGCACCATTTTAGACAAGTAGTGGGATATCCTTAAGCCAATTCTTCCATCTAATTCCATGTCCCCATGAGTTTTTCTTAATTTGGTCACTAAGAAGAAGGCGAGGAGCTATCCTCTTATGTGTATTACATGAAGTGTCTCACAAGATTTCCAACCCCAGGTTGACACATTAAATGCATTGTGTAGCCTGAATCCATATTGAAATAAGAAACATATGAAAACACCTTCAAATTCATCAACTTCTGAAATTATAGAAAGCCCTATGTAATGTAATAATAAAGAAACTAGTGAAACAAATAAAATAATCTGAAATAAATAATTGATTAACTTTTCAAACAATAAAAGGTCTTTTGTAGTGGAATAATAAATGAAAATAATGAACCTCAGTGCTTAAGCCCTCAATATGGCTTCTTAAACCCTCCAACTACACAATATTCAAGCCCAGTCCAGCCTGAAATACACGTTTTGCAGTCTCAACACTCAAACCTAACCCTTGATTTTCTGAGTTGCACAATAGCAGTCACTGAGCCTCTCTCTCAGCCTACTACCCAGTCCCAACTCAGTTAGTGGATCATCATGCAACCTCTTAGCCTAGATCTTTTATCGGATTGATGTCATCTTGTCATGAGTGAAATGTAGGTCTAGGTAATCTATCATGCTATGATAGGATGATGAAGAAGAAGATGGAGAAGGAGGCCATGTTAGAAGACACCTTTGTAGCTAAAAATACAATCTGATCAACGTAGAGGAAGAAAAGGGACATCAAATTGCGGTAACAAGTCTCTAAATTGAATAATGAGGAAAAAAATATTCGAGTAGAATATTTATTTTCTTATGAGAATTTGTTTTCAATATCTACTAATACAACTTGGTTTACAAATATTGCTAATTTTTTGGCTACAAGGAAGCTTCCACAACAATTATTGACAGGGTAATGTTAGAATCTTATTAGAGATAATGTTATGTATTCCTGAGTTCACGAGTATTTATTCCACACATGGAAAAATCTTTTGACTTAACGTTGTGTGTGGGAAGATGAGATATATGAAATCCTTAAGGCATGTCATAATGAGACATGTGGGGGACACTTTGAAGATAAAATAACTACAAATAAGGTTTTGTGATTGGGATATTATTGGCTCACCATTTTTAGGGTTACCAAGAAGTATGTTTGTATTTGCGGTAAGTGTTAATGCATGGGAAGACATGTACAAACATATGAGATTCCATTGCAACATAAATCATGATAAATCCTTTTGAGAAAGGGGCCCTTGATTTTATATGACCAATTAACTCCCCATCATGACATAGACATATATTTTAATATGCATAAGCTATGTAACTAAGTGTCTTGAAGCAAAGGCCTTGTTGAAAGCAATATAACAAGCAAAGGGTGACTTTATATATGAAGAGATATTTCTCCATTAATACATTCAACAAAATTTTTTTGCGGACCAAGAAACCCAGTTCACATCTTGACTCATTGATTCCATTGCTAAATAGCTTAGGATCAAACATCACATGTACACTCGATACCATAGACAATAAAATAGATAGGTGGAGGTCACCAATAAGGTATTAGAATCCATCCTAACAAACATAGTCCAAAAACACCATAAGGAATGGGCCGACAAATGTTTTGAAGAACTTTGGGCCTACCAAATCACCTGGAGAAGCACTACCGACATCACCCCTTATGAGCACGTGTACATGAAAAAAGTGGCATTTCCAATCAAATTCAAGGTAAAAATTTTGGATATTTCACTTCTGTTTGGGATGGATCTCATAAAAGCATGATAGAATGAACTGGATCAACCTAATTGGCATGATGAACTTCGCTAGGATTCCCTCCAACAAGCAATTCTTGCTCCAAAAAAGGGAGAAAAGTGGCATGATGGACTCATCATAGAGAAGAAATTTAAAGAAGGTGTATAAGCTCATTTGTTTGATTCAACATATAAATAATTTCAGGTTAAATTATATACTCATTGGCTTGGTCCATACAAAGTCAACAAAATATATGGCAATGGTTCTATTAAATTACATGCCATTGATAGTAGTTAAACTCCATTGGTGGAAAATGGACAATGATTAAGGATGTATCAAAAGCCTCAATCGAAGGAGGAATGGATTCAGGCTCTTATAAAGAAAAACAATATGAAGTTTGTAGATAAGGTGGCCTCATCGCTTGATTCTACAATCCCTTGATCATTCATTGTAAAAAACAAAGAAGAAGAAGAAGAAGAAGAAGAATATATGATAGTGAAAACATATTTTTATGTTCTTTCGACACTTATTGATATTGGAAAACCAATTTCTGACCCAAATTAATAATTAAAAGGAAAAATATTTCCCACTATGAAAATATTCTTGGAAGGCATAGTTGGACAAAATCGTGCTAGAAAATGCAGTGATTGACTAGAAGGGTTTGATAAAAAAAAGGAAAAGTGAGGAAGAAAAGAAAAAAGTGAAAACATATATTGAAATATTTTTTTTTTCTTATCGAGTTATTTTTATAGCTTTTCTTGATATCTTTATGGAGCACCTAATTAGGGCACGTAGGTTATTTTTAGGATGGTTGAAAAATCACACAAAAATATTATGCATGTGACACATAAACCCAAGCCTAGTGATGTTTCATATCTTCCTACTAATCAAGTGTTGTGTTTCACATTTCCTTGATTTATTTTCTTTAGCAAGGATTTTAAAGTAATTTTAATGAGTAAAATATACTTGAGTTAGTCCCTATCTTCCTATATTCTAATTTTCATTTGAAGCATCCCCTTTCACATTTCTAATTGAAATCCTCTCTTAATACTAACCTTTTTAAATAAAGGACCATTCTCTATTTCACTATGTAATAGTAAAATAAACCAAAATAAACCAAAACTAAGGGCTAATTTGTTCCAAAATAAACCAAAACTCAATAATTTAAGAATCCTAGTTGATGCTATTGATCATGAAGAAAACCCCAAATCCATGGCTAAGGATTTTTTGGAGGGATTCATAGAGGATGTTGAAAAAATTATCAATATCATTTTAGATTATATCCTCATTAACAACTAGGAATTTCTTCAACTAAAGCCACATATTACTCAATGAAAAACTAAGGACAACCTTGTTGATCTAGGCATTATTAATAAGGAAAGTTAATGATACTTCATTAACCAAATGTGGGAGAGATGATTTTCTACGTACATGGAACTAGAGGAAAAGTGGAAACTCTATATCAAAAATTGGAAAGATATATATTTGAAAGAACAAAAGCTCAAGAAGGTAGCATGTGCATTGGGGATGGAAGATTTTTCTTGCAGGGTACCTTCTAGGGTATATCCCATTTATCTACATGATCAATGTATATCTTTCCTTCTTACAAAACTTAGAGATGATCAAAATTATGAATTTGACTAACTCTAGAACTTCATTGAAGTTTATTATAATGCAGACATGATAAAACATAATTTTCTTTCTAAAATCTACTTTTTAGTTTTTTTATAAGACAATTCTCAATGGAACCCTAATCCATTCATTACATATTTATAGCTTAGATCCTTCATGAATTACATAACTAATTTGGTAAAGTGGAAGAAGGAATCATAATTATATGCACATACATTTATTGAGGCCAAGCTCATGATTAGGGAAGAGTATCTAGTCACAAGAATGGTTGCTAATGATCTACTATGCTTGAGAGGATATCCATGTGATTTGTTTACCATTCTACACAATCAACATTATTCTATTACAAAATACCATGAACTAGAGAAAACATTTTCATTAGAGGCTCTCCTAGTTTCTCATGATATTTGGGAGGGGTGGCAACCGTTTCTATAGGATAGGCATCCTATGGGATATCCCTACTTCAGGCTTTCCATCAATAGGGAAATAATTTATACATAATCCTTACTTAAGAATGATCCATGTTAGGTGGGAATTCATTTTCATTACCCCTTTCTTTGGTGTCCTACAAGGTTTTACAAAGCTCCCATCCAATGGGAGGAAAAAGAAGAAAGGTCAAGCTAGAAAAAAATGAACAAGATGTTGGGATACTATAATCTAGGAGAATTTGGACATCCTGCCTATAACTGAGGTTATTTACATGCAGGAACCACTGAAGCATAATCAGTTGTGTGAGGACATGCAACCAAATCAGTTGGGGGCATATAATGAGATGCTAAGTTGGAATTCATTTTGTACATTAAATTATCTCTTTTTTCCCCAATTTACATCTCTTTCCCAATATTTGGACCGTTATATATGTTCTTTATTGCTCTTAAGCTCAATGATATATACATATTCTCGTTATGTTAATTATTTCCTTATTTAAGTCTAGAATTAAGGAATTTTGAAGAAGTATCAAAGTCTAGATGTCATGTAACTCAATATATGTGTGCAGGTGTGTGCGTGCATGAGAGAGAGAGAGTTTGGTGTGTGTACAAGAGAATGGTGGGCTAAATTTAGTGTCAAAAGGTTTTCCTAAGCTACAAGTGGATTATTTTTGGAATCATAAAGCTACCATGTTGACTATCGACATCTAGGTATAGCAGTGGTGGTTTTGATCAAGAACCAAGGATAGAGTTTTGATGAAAGGACCAAGGAATTTATTTTTTTAATTAATAACTCAAGTCCTTATTATTATATCAAATACCAAGGACTTTAATTGTTACATAAGAAAACACAAACCTTACTATTGCTTTGTAATAAGACCTGGATGGGAACCCTAATTATCTTGAAACCATGGGAAACAACTTGAAAATGTAGATGGAAAGGTTGTATGTGCATGTTGGGACCAAACATCATGGGCCAATGTGCTAATTTGCGCAACACATATTCAATTAAAGAGTCATATGCAAACATAAATTGTTAAATGGGTTAACACATTATGCATGTGGTATTTTCCAATACTTTACCAGATATTAGCATATCCGAAGTAGTCAAAAACCATAGTTTCATGTTGAGAAAGATCTTCAATTGAAACAATAACCTCAACTCAATGCACAGGGTTTTATAGCCACATATAATTTTCATATTAATTACAAGTCTGGAATATTCATGTTGTCTTTACTGTAACTAGCATTACCAAGCTACTATTTCCATTCATATTCGGTCCACCGAAAGAATTCATTGTGTTATCCAAATTCAAATGAAGATTCTTGTAATTAATATGACTCTTGTAATATATGTGTGTGGGCGCGTGCACTTTGGAACACAAAGTAGTGAACAATATATAAGCCCTATAACTCATGTTTTCTTTCAAAATAATTAGTAATATAAATTTGTGTGTGAATTCCATTGAATTTTGTGATTATGATATGATGTGTTGTTATGGATGAGTTCGAGACTAAAATCAAGCTTGTGCTAACTATATAATAATGTGAATGCACAAGCCAACCTTGGGGAGGGACCCACTGAAAGTGCAGTACTATCCCATTTGATTTTTCTTTTTATTATATAAGTAGATTAATAGTTTGGTTATGTTCACAATAGATTTCATGTGTTTACATTTTTTTTATATTCAACTGATCTTAATTCAATTTATTATATTTTTTTATAAAAATAGTCATTATAGTAATCAATGTGTCATTTTATGTTCCTTTGTTTGAGTTGATAGATTAGTAATTATTTCATATTGGGTTGATTTGGGGATGAGACGTGTAGTTAACCATTGCAATGACATCCTGCTCTAAAGAAGATGTTACATAATAAGGTGTTATAAAATTGCTAGGATTTGAGTTCACCCGATGACACAAAGATAGCCACACTCACATGAGACCTAGGTGCATGAGGCACCATTTTAGCCAAGTTGTGGGCTATCCTTAAGCCAATTCTTCCATCCAATTCTATTTCCCCATGAGTTTTTCTTAATTAGGTCACTAAGAAGAAGGGGAGGAGCTTTCCTTTGATGTATATTACATGAAGTGTCTCACAAGATTTCCAACCCCAAGTTGACACATTAAATGCATTGTGTAGCCTGAATCATTATTGAAATAAGAAACATATGAAAACACCATCAAATTCATAAACTTTTCAAATTATAGAAATCCCTATGTAATGTAATAATAAAGCAACTAATGAAACAAATAACATAATGTGAAATAAATAATTGATTAACTTGTTAAACTATGAAAGGTCTTTTGTAGTGGAATAATAAGTGCAAATAATGAGATAAAGAAATAATAAATCACCTACCCTAAATATTTCATAAGACACCTTATTTTACAAGAAAAATAGCCTTAAGATAAAATGCATTTACTAGGTAAACATGAAACAAATAGACCATCATAGGATTAACAACTCCATAATGGGGTGCACATACTTAAAACCTAGAGACCCATATTATCTAGACATGCACCTAGGTAATACAAATATAACCATCTAAACAATAGATAGGGCATTCCAAATAATTATACTGGAAAAAATTCTTTGACATTTTGAGCTCTATTATTGATCTCTATTCTATTAATCAAACATGCTAATGAGAACCAAAAATAGAGATGTGGGTTAAGAGGTTTATAAAGGAAAATGCACCATAATGTTTGAGATGCTAAGATACTTATCCATTTTTATAATAGATTGATCTAAAAACTATCTAATAGTGATTTGGAATTGTGGTAATTTGCAGCTATCAATAATGTAAAGCATAAATTTATCAAGAGAAAATGGTTTATGAAGTGCATATTAAAGAACGCCTATGAAAAAATGGAGGCGGGGAACCATAAACATATTTCTTATTTGATTTTTCCACCTCTCCTAAATTGCTTTTGTTTTTATCAAATATATTTTTTATGTTTTTAAAACATTCAATTTGCATTAGTAATTGAATTATATATATGAAGTGTCAATAAAAGGTAGGTCGAATAGTTAATACCATGGTATGTACATAGGGTTAATGGTTGGGAAGACATATAGTTATGTATGTAACCCTATGTGTTAATGTGTAAAGAGAATTATCTCTATGTAAAGTTGGGATGGAAAAATAATTTAGTAATTCATTGTAATTTGGTGATAAAGACTAAATTAAACAAATACAGGTAGGTAAAACAAGCAACATTATATATATATTATATATATATAATATTATATTATATATATATTATATTATATATATATATATATATATATATATATATATATATATAGATATATAATAGACTAATTCTATTAATGTAACAAAAGTAGTATAGGGAGGGCACTGGCCTCTGCAGAGCAAGCCCCAAATTATACCATGTCTAACAACAAAAGACTGGAAAGAGACTACTCGCTCTGGGGAAACCATTCCAAAACTATAAGAGTTTGTTGTCCACGCAGGGGTAACAACCTGTAGTTCCAGAGTGGAACATTTTTTTGAACAATCATCAAAATTAACAACATTGCATAAAAAAACACCAGAATAGACCCATAGTATTGGGAGCCGGGAACCCAGAACCTGAAAAACATTGACCATCTAGGTGTCGTTAGGAGGAGGAGGTTCTTCCACTATCAAACACCTATACACCTCCATGTCATCTTCTGCATCATGTTGTCTCTCAGAGTTTCTTCCATGTTCTTGAAGCGGCCTGGATTGGTGCGTCCCTGAGCTACTTCGCTGTTTTTGTGCATCTTTGAGTTGCTTCCAGGGGCTTTTCTCTTGCTGGTGGTGTTCTGTGCCTGAGTATTGCGGGCTGGGTCTTCAAAGTTTTGTGGCTTCTCTCTAAATGCCACCGAGATAGTCGCTACTATGCAGAGACGTTCCAGCAGGTAGCGAAATTGAAATTGTGCAGAATGACTGGGCTACAGAGATGATACAGAGGCAATAGGAGACTAGGGAGTAGCGTCAACAGGCTGAAGACTTGCAGTCTGAGGGGGCGATCTTCCTATGCTATTACCCCTCCTGTAGTGCATTCGATGACGTAGATGAGGCATGCTCACCTGGGAAATATTGAGCGGACGAGGATGAGAAGGAGCAGTGCCAAAGAATGAGTGGTCAATGGGAACAGAAGGACCTGTAATCAGTAGTTCAAAGCAGAGATTCAAGACCGAAGAACCATTCCGTAGGCAATATAGAAGACTCTGCAAGAAATGTGCACCATCCACCATCTCAATGCAACAAAGAACTTCAATGCAACACAGAACTTGGCAGTGTCTCCCCATTGTCATGCGCGAGCTCGACTCTGTAGCAGCAGGGAGACAATTGCAGTTCAGAGGGGATAGAGCGGGGGGAAGATAGTCTGAAGAGGCCATCTTAAAAACCAAATTGATGGAGCCTCGAACCGCGTAGTTCATTAATGTGTTATTAATATCGGCAGTGGCTTTCTGTATATGCTTCTGAGTGGAAGCGTGGGTGGCTAGGTGGCCTTGCCACTTGCCAACCCAAGGTCACTACATAGTACCTACATGCCTAAACACTCACATTTGGGAACATATTATATATATTATTAATCACTATCCATTCTTATATAAAACTATTTAAAAACTTTAAGTATCACAAAGAAATGATCATTCTTATGTCAAAATAAATACTTATTCCACAATAATTTATTTATGAAATTACTTCAATAAACCTAAAAATAAATACTGCTATAGATATCACACCGTAATATAGAAATAAACATATGCACCAGAATCAACACATTGACATAGTTATTTTGGACAACAGTCCCCGAAAAAACCCAATGTGGGAAAACCGGTGCAACAAGGGAGGCTTTTATTATTCAATGATTCTTCATTACAATAGGGTGCCAAACTGGCTTACCCATAGAGAGAAAAATCCTCCAGCACTTCTCCTAATCCCAGCGTCAACCTGGCTGACCTTTGCGTGGCTCTCAAACCCTCTACGTTAGCCCCTACTTAACTGCCTCAGCCTTGGGCCTCTGTATGTCACCCACACAGGCCCAATTAATGATTGCGTTGTCTCCTGCTACTTCTATGTCTACCTGAAATGCCCTGCGTCTGCTTGAAATTCCCAGCGTCTACTTCTCCTGCCCCAACGTTGATCTCTAATGGCTGATCTCAGCTCTCTATTCCGTACTTACTACCTCTTGACTACCCACTAGACCACTGGTTCAATTTCTCAGCTAACCCTGCTCCAGGAATTGAACTGACTGGTCTCCCTTAGTGTGTTCTCCAAGTGACCCTCAACTGTCCTCTTATGCTTTTCTCGTTGACAAATCAACGGCCGAGATTAAGTCCCTAATCAACATCTAAGATTAGATCTGGCTTGATCCATGAATTTTGGACCATTCTAACACAATTTTATATTAATTCACATTAATATTTTATTTTCCCTAAGTTTAGACTTAGGGACTCAATTAAAAATATTAATTATTTTAATATCTCCCAAATTGTTTAGAATTTTCCCAAACCCTTTTTGGGTATTGGATATCTCATGTTACTTAGCCTCTCCACCAATTTTCATGGCTAGAGCACATATGATGCTACCCCAAATCAACACTCCCTCTTAGCGAGGATTGTGCTCTAGCAATACTTCTCACTGAGTATCACCCTGATCATCCGGCATCGGTCCCTATGTTGATGCTAAGCTCGCTACCCATCATCCTCTGCACTGTTGCATCTCGCACTTCTTCCCATGGCTCTTCCACTACCATTGTTTCATCTGTACAACAACTCCCTCTGCATTTGTGCTGCTGCTGACCCTTTCTCCCAACACTGCATTCGAACTGCAACTCCCTCTGTATCCGTGCTACTATCACTCCCATTTCTACTTCTGAAACAGGTTCTTCACCATACCCATCTTTTCCCTGAAGTAGTCAAACTTTGTCCTTCCAAGGGCGTTGATGAGGATGTCTGCCACCTGTTCTCCATTAGGAGTGTAGCTCAACTATACAACTCCTCGTTGGACACAATCTCAAACAAAGTGACATAGGATATCAATATGCTTTGAGCTATCATGAAACACTAGATTCTCAGAGAGCTTGATACAACTTTGATTGTCGCACATGATCCTGGTCACCTCCATATTCTTTCTGAATAGGTTCACCAGCAGTTTTCTAAGCCATATGGCCTCAAATGAAGCTATTCTTGCTGCCATATATTTTGCCTCAGATGAGCTCAGAGCCACTGACTTCTGCTTCCTACTACACTAGGAGGTCATTCCTGATCCAATGTTGAAATAGTACCCAAAGGTACTTTTTCGATCCACCGAACTTCCTACCCAATCTGCATCAGTAAATCCACTCAAACTGATATCTTTACCTTTAGAGTACAAGAGCCCATAATTGATTGTTCCCTGTAAATACCTGAGAATGTGTTTGCCTGCGACCCAGTGTGCCCTCTTTGGTTCCACCATGAACTGATTGAGGGTGTTTACAACATACCAAATGTCTGGCCTAGTATTGACCAGATACACTAGGTACCCTATGAGCTGCATGTATAGGGTCGGATCGACATCCTTGTCTTTTGATGCATAAATCTTCTTCCAGTTGGTGATCATTGGCATAGCCATAGGTCTACAGTCCTCCATCCCGAATCTTTTCAGGATTTCTGTAGCATACCTTCCATGCCCAAGGAATATTTCTCCCTTCTGCTGCCAAACTTCCAACCCTAGGAAGTAGTGCATTCACCCCAAATCGTTCATATCGAATTCTATGGCTAGATTCTTCTTGCAGCCCCCAATGAGTCTGGATGATCCTGTCAGAAAGAGATCATCCACATACAATACTAAATATTAGCGGCTCGTTCTCTACAACCAGATAGTAGAGATTCAAATATACGTCCCTCTTGACAAATCCCATCTTCTGCAAGTATCCATCTATTCGACCATACCATGCTCTCTGTACCTGTTGCAGCCCATACAAGGCTTTCTTCAATCTACATACATGAGACTTCTTCTCATGAGTTTCAAAGCCCTCTGGTTGTTCAATGTGTACCTCCTCTCCTATTACCCCATTTAGAAATGCCATTTTGACATCCATCTAATGGATATCCCATCCCATCTAGGTTGCAAGAGATATCACAGTCCTAATAGATGTATACCTAGCTACTAGAGAGAAAAATCCTCCAACACTTCTCCCAATCCCAGCGTCAGCTCGACTGACCTCTGCGTGGCTCTCAAACCCTTTGTGTCAGCTCCTACTTGATTGCGTTATCCCTAGGCCTCTATGCATCACACACGCAGGCCTAATTAATGATTGTATGGTCTCCTGCTGCCTCTACGTCTGCCTAAAATGCCCTGCGTCTACCTCTCCTACCTCAGCATTGATCTCTAGTGGGTGAACCCGTCTCTCTGTTCTATACTTGCTCCCTCTTGAATACCCACCAAACCACTGGTTCAATTTCTCATCTAACCCCACTCCATAGATTGAACTGACTGGTCTCCCTCAGTGTGTTCTCCAAGTGACCCTCAAGCCTCCTCTTATACTTTTCTCGTTGATAAATCAACAGCTGAGATTAAGTCCCTAACCAATGGCTAATATTAGATCTGGCTTGATCCATGACTTTTGGACCATTCTAACACAATTTTATATTAATTCACATTAATATTTTATTTTCCCTAAGTTTAGAGTTAGGGACTCAATTAAAAATATTAATTATTTTAATATATCCCAAACTGTTTAGAATTTGGCCAAACCCTTTCTGGGTATTAGATATCTCATGTGCCTTAGCTCCACCAATTTTCGTGGCTAGATCACATTTGATGCTACCCCAAATAAAAAATCCCTCTTAGCAAGGACTGTGCTTTAGCAATACTCCTCACTGAGTATCACCCTGATCATCTGACATTGGTCCCTATGCTGATGCTAGGCTTACTGCCCATCATCCTCTACACTGTTGCATCCTGTACTACTACCCATGGCTCTGCCACCGCCATTGCTACATCTGTACAACAACTCCCTCTGTATCTGTGTTGCTACTGGTCCTTTCTATCAACACTACATCCACACTACAAATCCCTCTGCATCCGTGTTGCTATCACTTCCATTTCTACTTTTGAAACAAGTTCTTCACCATCCCCATCTTTTCCTTGGAGTAGTCAAACTTTTTCCTTCCAAGGGCCTTGGTGAGGATGTCTGCCACCTATTCTCTTGGAGGAGTGTATCTCAACTGTACAGCTCCTCGTTGGACACAGTCTCAGGAAAAGTGACACTAGATATCAATGTGCTTCGACCTATCATGAAACATTGGATTCTCAGAGAGCTTGATGCAACTCTGATTGTCGTACATGATCCTGATCACCTCCATATTCTTTCTGAATAGGTTCACCAACAGTTTTATAAGCCATATGGCCTCACAAAAAGTTGTGCTTGCTACCATATATTCTACCTTAGATGAGCTCAGAGCCACATACTTCTGTTTCCTATTACACTAGAAGGTAATTGCTGATCCAATGTTGAAACATTACCCAGAGGTACTTTTCCGATCCACTAAACATCCTGCCCAATCTGCATTAGTAAATCCACTCAAACTGATATCCTTACCTTTTGTGTACAAGATCCCATAATCGATTGTTCCCTCTAAATACTTGAGACCATGTTTGCCTGTTGCCCAGTGTGCCCTCTTTGGTTCCACCATGAATTGACTGAGGGTGTTTACAGTGTAGCAAATGTCTAGCCTGGTATTGACCAGATACATTAGGGACCCTATGAACTTCCTGTATAGGGTGGGATCGACATCCTTGCCTTTTGATGCATCAATCTTCTTCCAGTTGGTGATCATTGATGTAGCCATATGTATACAGTCCTCCATCCCAAATCTTTTCAGGATTTCTGTAGCATACCTTCCTTGCCCAAGGAAGATTTCTCCCTTCTGCTGCCAAACTTCCAACCCTAGGAAGTAGTGCATTCATCCCAAATCCTTCATATCGAATTCTGTGGCTAGATTCTTCTTGTAGTCCCTAATGAGTCTGGATGATCCTATCAGAAAGAGATCATCCACATACAATACTAAGATTAGTGGATCGTTCTCTACAACCATATAGTAGAGATTCAGATCCACGTTACTCTTGAAAAATCTCATCTTCTGCAAGTAGCCATCTATTCAACCATACCATGCTCTCGATGCCTGTTTCAGCCCATACTAGGCTTTATTCAATCTGCATGCATGAGACTTCTTCTCATGAGTTTCAAAGCCCTCTAGTTGTTCAATGTATACCTCCTCTTCTATAACCCATTCAGAAATGCCATTTTGACATCCATTTGATGGATCTCCCATCCCATCTGGGCTGTAAGAGATATCATTGTCCTAATAGATGTATACCTAGCTACTGGGGTGAAGGTCTCCTCATAGTCAATCCCTTCTTATTGAGCATACCCCTTAGCCACTAACCTGGCCTTGTATTTATCAACACTGCCGTCTATAGCATATTTGATCTTGTAGATCCATCTTGAACCTACCACTGATCTGTCTTGAGGCCTGGGCCGACCTCCCAGACATCGTTTACCATTATGGAGTTGTATTCCTCTACCATCGCATCTAACCAAACCTGATGTTGAGATGCCTCCTTGAATTTGGTAGGCTCTCCATCCTTATTTACTAATGCCTGATATCTATCTAGATGTTTTCACCCCCTCTTATTGTTTCTTGGCACACTGATGAAGTCCTCTACATCTCGTAGAATATGATGGAGTTCCCTACTAGTTTTTCCTCTGCCAGCAGGTGCTTCTGTTCACTCCTCCTCCTCATCCTGAGAATATCCCTGTTCTAAGGAAGAATTCTTTACTTCTGTTGGTTGAAGAGGCTTAACCAACGACTCATCTTTCGACTGCTCCTCGGAAGGCATCTCGCTAGATCTTCTGAAAGCCCTGTCCTCCATGAACTTTACATCTCGTCCTACTACTACCTTCTTGCTCCCCGGAAGATAGATTTGATATGCCTTAGCGTTCTCGCTATATCCCACCAGATGTCCCTTTTCTGCAGTCTGATCCAGCTTCTTCCTCTTTTGTTCAGGTATGCGACAATATGCTAAACTCCCAAATATCCTGAAATGACTGACTTCAGGTGTCTTCCCTGTGAAGACTTTCTCTGGAGTAATCTTGCCCAATGCCCGATGAGGAGTCCTATTCTGAATATATATTGTTGTGTTGCATGCTTTCACCCACAAGAATTTTGGCATATCCTGATCATACATCATGGCCCTAGCTGCTTCTATAATAGTCATGTTATTTATTTTTGCTACCATATTCTGCTCTGGATTGTAGGGAGCTGTCCACTCTCTTCTAATGCCCTCCTTAGGGAAAAAATCAGTGAAGATCTTATCGACATATTCTCCACCATTATTTGAGCGCAAAACTTTTATTTTCTTCCCAGTCAGATTCTCCACCAGAGCCTTGAACTCCTTGAATTGACATAAAACCTCATCCTTGGTTTTCAAAAAATAAATCCAAGTTTTCCTTGAGTGGTCATTAATGAAGGTAAGGAAATACTCAGCACCACTGAGAGCTTTGATGGACATAGGTCTGCAGATATTTGAGTGTGTCAATCCTAGTACACTCTTGGCCCTATGTTTTCTCCTAGGGAATGCTGCCTTTGCATACTTTCCTAGAGCACATCGCCTGCATACATCATCTCATTCCGTACTCAGATCTGGAGCTCCTGTTACAGTGCTCCTGAGAATTCTCAAAGCTCCGTGGTGCAAGTGACCCATTTTTTTATGCCACAGTTCGTTCAAGTCCTTGTCTCCATGACTTCCTATTAGTGCCATTGGTGATTCTAGTTGTAATCTATACAATCGATTACTTTTGATCCTGATCTGCACTTTCTTTTTCCAACTCGGGTGTTTGATGTATACCTTCTCCTTGATGAAGTAGACGTCATATCCCTTGCCTTGCAGTTATGACATGGAAATTAAGTTCATCCCCAATCATGGCACATGCAAGACATTTGTAGCATGGAACTGTTCTCCCGATTCCTTCTAAAAGACTATGGTACCCTTCCCTACTAGAGTACACTTTTCCTTGCTCCCCATGGTGATATGAAAGTTCATCTTCTCTTCTTGATATTATGAGAAACACTCCCTGATTCCCGTCATATGCCATGAGGCTCCACTGTCTATATACCATACTTCTGATGATGCAACACTAGTCATACACACCACTTCTTCTTCTAGCCTGGAAGCTAACATAGAGAAATTGAAATCTCTTTCTCTTGTGCAATATTTTGAAAATCTGTGTGAGTCCCCTGAATTGGATGCCTTTGCATCGTGGTCTTGACCCATAACGAATTTTCCCTTCCTGTCTCTAATTACTTGCTCTGATACCATGTGAAAATTTTATCGCTGCAACAACTGATTTACTTTTCCTACATATTCCACAATAAGTTATTTATGAAATTCTTCAATAAACACAAAAATAAATATTGCTACAGATATCACACTATAATACAGAAACAAACATATGCACAAGAATCAACACATTGACATAGCTATTTTGGACAACAGTCCCTAGAAAAACACAATGTGGGAAAACTGGTGCAACAAGGGAGACTTTAATTATTCAGCAATTCTTCAGTACAACAGGGTGTCAAACTGGCTTACCCACAGAGAGAAAAATCCTCCAACACTTCTCCCAATCCCAGCATCAGCCTGACTGACCTCTACATGGCTCTCAAACCCTCTGCGTCAGGCCCTGCTTGACTGCGTTAGCCCTAAGCCTCTTTGCGTCACCCACGTAGACCCAATTAATGACTATGCAGTCTCCTGCTGCTTCTGTGTTTGCCTCTCCTGCCTCAGCGTTAATCTCTAGTGGTTGATCCCATCTCTCTATTCTGTACTTGTTGCCTCCTGACTTCCCACTAGACCACTGGTTCAATTTCTCAGCTAACCCTGCTCCAGAAATTGAACTGATTGGTCTCCCTCAGTGTGTTCTCCAAGTGACCCTCAAGCCTCCTTTTATATTTTTCTCATTGACAAATTAACGACCGAGATTAAGTCCCTAATCAACGGCTAAGATTAGATTTGGCTTGATCCATGACTTTTGAATCATTCTAACACAGTTTTATATTAATTCACATTAATATTTTATTTTCCCTAGGTTTAGACTTAGGGACTCAATTAAAAATAATAAATATTTTAATATCTCACAAACTATTTAGAGTTTTCCCAAACCCTTTCTAGGTATTGGAGATTTCATATTTCTTAGCCTTTTCACCAATTTTCGTGGCTAGAGCACATCCAATGCTGCCCCAAATCAACATAAAGTAAAACAAGATAGATGTAGTATATATATGAAGAAACTACTTAAGGAATATCACGAAAAACAATATCTTTGGCACAACCAATATAAATGGTATATCAGAATTTGGAGAAAATAGCCATTGCAATAATTATTCTAAGATTACTTGCTTTCATTTGATTATTGTATTTTGAGAAATCCATTTGCCAAATTTTCATGGATAAGGTCGACTTAAGAGTTTTTATTATTTGGTCATTTGAAACAAGAAAATCGTGGTACCCTATAATTAACTATATAAATGCGTCACTAAGAAAAAGGTGAGGAGCTTTCTTCTTATGTATATTACATGAAATGTCTCACAAGATTTCCCACCCTAAGTTGACACATTAAATGCATTGTGTAACTCGAATCCTTATTAAAATAAAAAACATATGAAAACACCATCAAATTCATCAACTTTTCAGAAATCCCTTTGTAATGTAATAATAAAACAACTAATGAAACAAATAACATAATGTAAAATAAATAATTGATTAACTTGTCAAACTATAACAAATCTTTTGTAGTGGAACAATAAATGCAAATAATGAGATAAAGGAAAAAAAATAATCACGTAACCTAAATAATTCATAAGACACCTTAGTTTACAAGAAAAATAGTCTTAATATAAAATGCATTGACTAGGTAAACATGAAACAACTAATCATCATAGGATTAGCACAACTCCATAATAGGGAACACATACTTAAAACCTAGACACCCATATTATCTAGACATGCACCTAAGATTCCTAAGATTACTTGCTTTCATTTGATTATTGTATTTTGAGAAATCCGTTCGTCAACTTTTCATGGATAAGGCCGACTTAAGGGTTTTTATAATTCGGGCATATGAGAGAAGAAAATCCTGGAACCCTATAATTAACTATATAAATGCGTCATACGTCCTTCCAAGTTACGTCATATGTCAAAGCTCCTTTCAACGTCTAATTTCGGAGATTAATTCGGGTGGATCATATCCAAATCAAGAACACGGTGGTGAGGAGCACAAGTTTGGAGAGCAATGGCGAGTAAGCGTATAATGAAGGAGCTTCAGGATTTACAGAAAAATCTGCCGTCATTCTGTAGCAGCGTTGGACCCGTAGGAGATGATATATCTCACTGGCAGGCACATATTATGGGGCCAGCTGACACCCCATTTACTGGGGAATTTTTAGGATAGACATCCACATCCCTCGAGATTACCCGTTCAAGCCTCCCAAAGTTACTTTCCGGACAAAAGTTTATCATCCAAACATTAACTCTAACGGCAACGTCTGTCTTGAGGTTTTGAAGGACAAATGGTGCCCTGCACATACAATTTCCCAGATAATGTTGTCAATACTCTCTTCTAAGTGTTCCAAACACTGAAGATCCTTTTGTCCCTGAAATTGCCTAGATTTACAATAACGATAGACGTAGTTATGAGTAGACTACGAAGTTGTGGACACAAAAAATAAAAAAAAAAATTGTATATGTATTGTTTGAATCATGTTTTTGATGGTGGAAATAGATTCAGCATCATTCTGAGTCTCTAAATTACCTAAAATTATGAAGTTTAATAGTGTTTACTTAGATTTACAAAAATCCCGACCAATTTTTTTTTGAAATATAACCAGAGTTTCCATAACTTTCAGGGAAAAAAACATAATAAAAATATCCCACCAATTAAATGTAAGTTTTTCGTTTTATTTTTTTTAATGATGGTTGTTATTAGTTTTGTTTCATGTATGTGAATGATTTTTTTTTTTTTTTTTTTTTTTAAATTAATTTATGTATGATTTATTATTTTCTATATTTATTTTATTAATTTTATTGTTATTATTTTTTTGCATATAATTTTATTTATATTATTTATATATTGTATGCGATTTATTTTGAAGAATTTAAATTGGGTAAACATTCATGCAGATGTTATTATTTTTTTCCATTTATTAATGTTTTCTATTTAATTTAAAATTAATTTATACAATATTTATATTTATAGTTGAGATTTATTTTGAAAAAGTTTAATTGGGACCAAACACCTCATAACCGATGTTGCAGGAAACAAGGCAAGGGGGCGTTTCGGTAGGGAAAGGGTACGAAACGCTGAAACGCGTTTGGGTACGGCCCTGAAGTGTTTTAGGTCGTACTGCCACATTTCACGAAACTGAAACGTGGCCAGTACGGCCTGAAACGCGTTTCAGGGTCGTATGACTCACGTTTCAGCTTTTTACTTATGTTTTTTATTTTTTATTTTTAGTTTGTTTTCTAATTTATTTTTAAGTTATCCTAGTGACTTTTAGTTGCTTCTAGATGTCTGTCTAAAGTTTAAAAAAAAGTGAACTTTTGCGCTACTGGTGATATGCAGTTCATGGAAATGTTCAATTCTTAAAGTAAAAGTGATATTCTCCTTTATTTTTCATTTTCATCCTTTTACTTAAATTTTTAACATTACCATGAAATGACTCAGGATGTTTGAGAGTGGTTTCGCCCTTATTGGATTTCATATGGAGAAAGTAGAATTTTAGATCTCACTCAAAATCCAGCAGACTTATCTGTTTTTTAGGATTGGGGGGATTGCAATGTTTCCATTGGATTTTGTCATGTACTAGGGTATGGAACTTGTATTTAATCAAGAGAACCAAGCCCTCTATGGAGGGGAGACTCCCAATAATGAAGAGCAAGTATGGTACTACGGTATGAAACTTGTATTTAATTAAGAGCACTAAGGTCGTTCGACTATGTAGGAGGAGACTCCCAATCAAGCACGAGACAAGAAATTAGAAATTTCTGGTGGCGATATTTCTATTTTCATTATGTGATCATTCATGAGTAAATGTGATGTAAATTTAGAGACTTATAGTTTATGCATTGACAATTGACAATTTTATCATAATGTAATAAATTAGAATGTATCATATATCCTTTATGATTTCACATATTTCTTAAATGTCCTAATATATATATATATATATATATATATATATCTATATATATATTTGCGTTTCCCCGTTTCTAAAATTTGGGGAGGTCGCGTTTCGTATCGCTTCCCGTTTCGGAAACTCGTACCCGTTTCCCTATTTCGTGCAACTTAGATCATAACATATTTATTACTTTTGGCAAAAAAACACCAATATAAGATCAGTTTTTATTAAATACAATATCATCTTAAAAAACTATAAATACAATATCATCATAAACTAATAAGGATCACTAAAATCAAGTGCATGGTAAATTAAACTCATTTGATTATATGACTTGTAAAGTTTACCAAAGAATTAAAAAAAAGAGTAACACTTTGAAACAAAGTTTATTGAGCAAGTGTGTGATAAAGCCATCCAAAAGCTACTATTTTGCTACACTTTTTGTAAAGCTATACACAAACTTATTTCTTGGAATTACTATGGGTGAAGTCATTTTTAAATATAATTTGCTTAAAATCATGAAAATTCAAATTTTATAAAATCTTTGTGTGTGAACTCATATGGATTTAGCATTGCTTAATGATAAACACTTATATAAATGACTACATTTGTTTCTTGATTAAAAACTAATTATACCACTGCATTGCTTAATGATAAACACTTATATAAATGACTACATTGGTTTCTTGATTAAAAACTAATTATACTAGTGGTAGAAGACAGGTTAGTTATAACATTATATCAAACATTAAAAATATCTACCTATTTTACTAGTTTATAATAATATCTACCTATTTTACCAGTTTATAATAATATGAGAAGATGTATAATTTTGACAATTTTTTTTTTCAATATTTAAATACAATTATCTATTTAATTAAACATACAAACTAAATGTCATATATAAATTCATACTCCACTAACACAATATGAATTAATATACACTATAAATTCATAAGACACACCATATGAATTAATATAGACTATTAGCAGGAGCAGACAACAATTGTTTGAATTGTATTAAGAACCAAATCTCTCCATTTTCAATCCAAATATATAATACATAATGATAAAGATGTAACAGTCATTCACCTCTTTCCATTGCAGATGCATCCTTCCCCCTTCCCAGATTGACAACAACTACAAACAACAATTAAACCACTATCTAAATACCAAATATATATGTAATTTATAATAATCTGTATCCATATAAGTTTGTTTAATTTTATATAAATGATTTATTTCAAAGAATTATATTTTTAAAATAGAATGTCATAATAGTTAAAAGGGATAGGTTTTTCAAAAGGACAAACACAATAGATTGTGAAGCTAAGACACCAAGGTCGCAAGAACTAGAAGAGATCAAGGAGATGCAAGATAAAGGAAGTTGGAAGACTGTAGAGAAAAAAAAGAAAGCTACAACATCAATCTCGCCAAAAAAAACGAGGAGCCAGACAATTAAAAACTAAGAAAATTATAGGTCCGATAGACCAATTTGGTCTCAGTGGACGTTAACCACTATCATCTTTTTTTTGCTGGTGCAAGAGACAAACCTTCTATAACATTAATTCAAAAAATAACTTACATAATTTACAACCACTCACACACAGAGTGGACAGAAAACCAAGGTGCTATCTACCAATGGTACGAACTTATAACCCAAAACAAATGAACGATAGACCCGAAAGGAAACCAACCCAAATCGTGTAGACAAAAGCTTAACGAACAGTTGTCTGCATCAACACTCTCTAAATATGCCAAAAAATACGTGGTCTAATCCACATCTTAAACCAATAGTGGAGATGAACATCTGGCCAGGAACGACTAACTGAACTTGACACCCCAGTGCCACAAAAATGCCTAAAAAAACCTGACCGTTGATCTCAATCAACAGATCCAATGGCGGAAATGAAAATCGCACAACCCCACATGCTGCTTTTTAACGTGCGATCACGACGGTTTTCCAAACGGTCCCACTGCCACGTGTTATTCACTGAATGGGATCGTTCCAAAAAAGGTGAAACCGCTTCCCACTCACGAGGCTTGCGATCACCCCAAAACCGCTTTGGAAAAAGAAATCCACTTGGAGGCGAAAGGTTAAGGTTGACGGGGGCGCCAAGGGCTCCCTGCTCCCGACCGCACGTCAAACCAGCGCTGCCAGTGACATTGTTCGAAGAGGCCTCTACCAGCCTGTCTAAAACCCTCAGAAAAAAAGCACCTGCTTTTCCACCACTGAAGCCCTGATTGAGCGCGCTTCTCCGAACATCAAACTGCAAAAGCGCATTACTCACTGTAAAGCTGCTCATATTGCTTCTGAGTTTTCTGTGCTACCCTCCATGGTCCTACTTCTAAACATCAGCCAATCTTCCTTAGCCTAATCAGGACATTTCGCCTTGAGACTGAGCTGAGGTAGCTCTTGCCATTTTGTTGCAAACTTTTCCTCTGCGCAATTCACTCCTTTATTAGCCAGGAGATCCGCTAGCTTATTGGCCAATCTTCAAACATGTTTAAAAGTTATTGTGCGGAGGCCTAGAAGGTGGTTGTGGATTTGTTGAAAGATCTGGATGAGCCTCCAATTCTTTGAGACCTTTTCCAGTGCCGTACCCCAGCTGATTTTCTTGGTTGAGTTAATGATTAACTCAGAATCAGCTTCAACAATCACATTGTGTCGATTATCTAGAAGCGAGAATTCTAAACAATGTTCCATAGCCAGAACTTATTTTCCAAGGTGACCATGGAAAATAAACAGGATGTTCCCTTTTTCATCCCTTAAAACTCCGCCATGACCCACTATGCCCGGGTTTCCCTTTGAGGCTCTGTCAATATTGAACTTCAAAAAACCCTTGGGGGGAGGTTTGCCAAAAGTCGAGCTCAGAGTCTCTAAAGAGATTCTTCCTGCCCAGGCTTAGAGGAATAAAACCCTGTAATCCTAGCTAGCAAAGAATCCTCCAATCAGGAGCTGAGGGAGGATTCTCAGGGAGATTTCGAACAATAGAACCCACAGTCTCTTGAAGCTGTTTTAGGATTTGATCAAAAAGGTAAAGGGGTGGTTTTTTTTCCTCCTTGAAAATCTTGTTTATCCTTTCTTTCCAAGTGTTCCAGATGATGAAGCCCGACGTTAGAGCCCAAGCAATGCTAAGAACTTCATTATTCATAAAATTGCTTCTCCACTTGCTTAGGGTGTTGATGATGCTTCCTTGGTCCCTATCCGTCTGTTGGAAGATGGAGGCGAAAGAATCCCACAGCTTGGAGGAAAAGGAGCAGTTGTTGAGAAGATGCTCCATTGTTTCCTCTTGCACTTCACATAGCTGGCACCTGGAAGGCCCCAAAACACCCCTTTTCCTAATATTGTCCCAAGTCAAAATCTTCCTGTGTTGCACCAACCACATGAAGAGTTTAATTTTCATCCAACCTTGTTGCCTCCAAAGTCTTTACCATGCTTTGTCCGGAGCCTGGGAAGCCAAACCAAGGAGAATGATTTTAGCATCCTTAAGATTAAAGGTGCCCTCATTGTTATCGCCCCATCTTAGTTGGTAATTCCCTTCTGAAACTAGAATTTTCCTTCGATCTAACTCTTGCATTAGCATTTCAGCTTTGTCTTTTAAATGGTTTTCATCCCTCAGATCAAATTTCCTCCATTTTCTCCACTTTCCTGCACTGATGGTTTGATCCTAGAAATCCTTAACTTTGGTTAATCCTTTAGCATCTGCCTCTGCCTTAAGTTCCTTCAATTCCTCTTTCAAAAGAATGGGTTCCTATTGCCATCTGTACTCCCAAAACATAGCTAAGTTTCCCTCTCTAATTTCCCAGAAACCATTATCTTGGACTAGAACTCTGTTGTCCCAGACCTTGTTCCATATGTGTGATCCCTTAATATTACCATCCATTCTTATATTATCCTCACTTGGCCATGAACTGGCATATTTTTCTTTCCAAATTGTAGCCCACTAAGCCTTTGGTTCTTTTAGCCATCCCCACCATAATTTAGCCCCTAGAGCTTTGCTTAAAATTTCAGGATCATCCAATCCTAGGCGTCCATGATTTCTGGGTTTGCAGATTTTTTCCCAGGCTACCAAGGCCCATTTTTTCTTTTCTTCCCCCTTTCCCCAAAGAAAGTTTCTTTGTATGTTTATGAAAAGCTGCAAGACTCCTTTAGGAGTTGGGAGAGCAGAAAGCATAAAAATTGGGATTGATTGTAGAACAGCCTTTGTGAGCACTAATTTGCGAGCCAGGTCTAAGGACCTCATCCTCCATTTTCTTATTTTGTCTTGCAGTTTATTGATCACTAGCTCCTAGATGCTTTTGTGTAGAGGCTTAGCAGTTAGATGAATCCCAAAATATTTTGAGGGGAGAGAATCTCTTTGAAAGCCCAGAATTTTAGCAATGTTCCTTTGAATGGCAATATTAGTATTGAAGAAAAAAATCTTAGATTTGGAGAGATTAACTTCCATACCTGAAGTCTTGGCAAATTCATTTAGGATCTGTTTGAATGCATGAGCTTCTTTGACTATGGGGATTATTTGCAACATTGGGTCATCCACAAACTATTGATGCGTCCAGGCCTGTCCCCTGTCAGAAAGTTGGAGACCTTTGATCTTACCGACTTCTTTAGCATGTTTGATAGATCGACTTAGTCCTTCCATCATGAGGATGAAGAGAAAGGGAGAGAGTGGGTCCCCCTGTATGAGGCCTCTAGAGGGAAGTAAAGTTTCAGAAGGAGAGCCATTGACCAGAATAGAGAAGCTAGAGGAGGTGACCAGGGCTAAGACCCATCTCACCCAGTTGTGATCAAACCCAAAAGCAATGAGTATTTTCCTGATATAGTTCCAATTTGGTTTATCATAGGCCTTAGCAATGTCCAATTGCATCATCATACCAGCCTTTCGGTTGATAGTCAGAGAATGAGCCACCTCATGTGCTTGAATGATGTTGTTAAGAATTTGCCTTCCTTCCACATATCCAGATTGTTCCACAGAAACCAGGGAAGGAAGGAGAGGTTTGAGTCTATTGGCCACCACTTTTGATATTATCGTGTAGACCACATTACATAAAGCTATTGGTCTAAACTTATCAGGAGTCTGAGAAGCCTCCTGCTTGGGGATTAGGGCAATGAAGGAAGTGTTCAGATCTTTCAAGATTATTTTATTCCTCCTGGAATCTTCTACCACATTCAGAATATCCTGTTTAACAATACTCCAGCAGGCCTTGAAGAAATCAACGTTGAAACCATCTGGGCCAGGTGCATTACCATTTTGCATTTCTTTGAGCACTTCGCTGACCTCATCTTCGGTTACTGGCTTGTTGAGGTTGAAATTATCCTCACTGGACACCAGCCTAAGAATGTGCCTTGTGAAGTTTTTGATGGAATTCTCTCTGTCATAACAAGTTTCTTTGGCAATGCCTCGAAAGTGCTTGACAAGAGCTTTTTCTATCTCTGCATGAGAGTTGTGAAGAATGCCTCTCTCATCCTTGATCACTAAAATTATGTTGTGAACTCTATTCGCCATAGTGGATCTATGGAATAATCTAGTATTTCTTTCTCCCTCTTTGAGCCATTGAACCCTTGATTTTTGCCTCCAAAATATTTCCTCTTGTTTACATAAATCCTCCCATTCTTGATTTCATTTGGTTACCTGATCATTCCTGGTTTCATCAAAGCCGTCTGTGATACGGGCTTGGTTGAGTTCCTGCATTTTACCCTCTACTACTTTTTTAGCTACAAAAATATTGCCATGTTCATTTTTGTTCCATTCCTTGAGCCTAAGCTTGATGTGTTTTAGTATTTTTTGAAGAAGGAACATTCTAGTGCCCTGAATGTTCAAATCTTCCGACCACCATTTGGCAATGTTACTGGTGAACTCTGGATGGGAAAGCCATATGTTTTCAAAGAGAAAAGGTCTATTCCTTGGAGTACCAATACTCTGCACCTCCAGATGAATCGGCTAGTGGTCAGATCCTCTAAAGGGTAGAATTCTTGCTGATATTTCCTTATCATTGAGCATAAGGTCTTCAGATATCATGAATCTGTCTAATTTTGAGGCCACCTGAGATTCTCCTCCTCTTTTGCTGTTCCAAGTAAATATGCCATTACTAGTTACAATGTCCACTAACTTCATATTATCTGTAAAAGACTGAAACTTCAGAGAGTCTTTACTTTGAACTCTGGTTCCACCTTTTTTCTCTGAAAGCAATTTAATCATGTTGAAATCCCCTCCCAGAATCCATGGCATGCCTGAATGTCTGTCTCTGCGTTCCTCCAGAGAATCAAGAAATTTTAGTTTTCCTTCTAGTCTTTGGGGTCCATACACATTTGTGATCAGGTAGGTTTCTTTATCTCTGACAGGATGGATGACCAGAGAAAGATATTCTCGAGATGCCTCAACATCTAAAATATCTATTTCCTTTGGATTCCAAAGGGTGAGTATACCACCTGTTGTATTCTCCGCTTTGACTTCCAGAAACTCATAACAATTGAGCCACTTGCTATGAATCTCTTTTAATTTTTGAATGGAACATTTGGTTTCCTGGATGAAGATCACATCCAGAGCTATTTTTTCATTCTGTTACTAATCAGTCTTTGTTTTCTTTTACTACCAAGACCTCTAATATTCCAAGAAGTGAACTTCATTATTAAAGATTGGTAAAGGAGTAGCTAGTTAGGTCTTTCACCTTACCTGAGTCCATCATTAGCTTTCCACATTCCATCAACAACGCATTCTGCTTTTTCCTGCCTCTTTTTTTCCTGGGTTTCTAGGTGCTAATCCAGGTATGGGTTTTGCCATTTTTACCCCTTCACTGCTCTGCTTTTCCTTGCTTCTTTGCCTCTCTGATCCTTTGTTTTGGGTTTTCCATATATATAGTTGCTGGACTCTATTGAACTCCTTTGGAGGTAAAGAGTCTATCCCTTCTTTAGTTCCTTGAATCAAGAAATCCTCTAGATCAAGATTCTCTTTCTCAAGAATCGCCTGAAGTTCTTGGTCCTCCATTTCCATCTCACTTTGGGTCATCTCATGATCCATTTCTATTTCTGCATCACTCACCATCGTTTCTATTTGCAGATTATTTTCTGGTGTTTGTTCCTTGTCCTCTTCTTTCCCTTCTTTCATTAACCCTTCTCCCTTCGTCTAGTCTACTGTAATAACTTCTTCTTCCTCTTCCAAGACTTGGAACTTGTTTTGGCTGGTTTGTTGTCCTTCATATTTCTATGTCTTTGACCCCTTCTTGCTTCCTTTTCCTTTGTTTGCCACTTTGTGAAAGCTTTCAGAGTCTTTCATTGCATTAGCTTTACTCTTATTATCTATTTTAATGAGAGGGCAATCCCTGAATAGGTGCCTGTGTTCATGACATTTGCGACATCTAAATGGAATATGTTCGTAATCTACAGTTTGAACCCATTATTCATCATAAACTTCCAAGATTACCTCATCTGGAAGAGCTCCAGAGAGATCCATCTCCACACATATTCTAGCAAAGGAAGTATACTTTCCCCTCCTAGTGGCTTCAAAAGCTTTAACAAACCGTCCTAACTTATTTCCTATGGCTGTTTAGGATTTTGTTTGCCAATAATCAAGTGGAAGAGAATAGAGCCTTACCCAAATTGGGACTGAAGTAAAGGTCTCACATTCTAGGACAAAATTCATGATCCAAGGTCTCATATAGAGACCTGCAGCAGCAAAGAAGTAAGGCCTGCCTTCAAAAACTCTATCCTTATCTTCGATGTTCGCAAAAACCATAGTAAAAAAACCCTTTTATCCTAGGTGTAGGTCAATGCTTCCTTTTGGTTTCCAGTGGTATCTTATCCACATTTGTAAAGCTTTTTCAGCGGGCCATAAACCCATGAATTTGAAAATGATTGCATAGGTTTGCATATCGTCCCTGTGCGCCTGCAGAGCAGGCTCATTTAACGTAACTCTGGGAGTTACAACAACTTTGGGCTTACATGGGCCCATGTGTGCTTTGTTTTTTTTTCCCTGTTCCTTGACTTCTTCCTCATTTTCTTTAATATTAATATTCTCCTTGGACTTATGTCCATCTTGTTCCTCTTCACTATTCCTATTCCTTCCCTTTGAAGGTACTCTATCATATTCCATAGGTTTCTTTCCCCTGTTTTTTCACGACATGTTTGAAGGAGGGAGTGGAGCTCCCTCCTATGCGCCCCTCCATGGATAGCCTCCCCTGCAACAGCTCGGTAACCCTAGTTTTTTATTTTTTCACCTTCCGCTCCGTGTTCCAGCATGTTAACTACTATCATCATCATCATCATCATCAAGTTTTTAATTTGATATTTGAATACGGATAAATATATGACTAATGCACTATAATTTTATTTCCTCTTTTACAACTAAGACTAATTTTATTTATCTTTCATGATCTGGAAACAGGAAAAGAGTCTTCAAAACAGGCCCCTACATCTTGAATAATGCAAGGCCAAGATTAAAGAAAATAATAACATAAAATATATAAAATAAATGTAATAATAAAATTAGAATGTAAACATCTTATATACTAATTATTTTTTTAATTTCTAACAAATAAATTGAATTAAATATCAATACAATGTGGATAAAATGGTTTTAAATTGTGGACATGAATGTTAAGAGAATGATGTACACTGAACGTGATTACTAATTTTTTTTTAATGTGTCCATGATCTATAGAATTAGACTTTCTTTCTAGAAACAATCACACCTATTCTAAGATATAATTGATGAGCACCAGTATTGCAACAAGAATGTTGCAACTCCTTGGGCTATCAAATTTACTTTATCAACCCAGGGTTCGAACAAACTTGGAGGTGAAACTGCTAAGCTGGCAATAGACCGTTGAGGTTTTTCAAACTAGACTTCTATTGATTCAGAAGAAGCTTGATTACCAATGAGGAAAAAGGGAAATCTACACTAAAATATATCTTGTGTACTGCAATAAGGAAAAAGACTGAAATCAAATGCTTAAACAAACCATTCATCTAATCTAATTGCTAAGAGGCTTTGCTTCAAGAGAATGTTAAATTATCATATGTGCAATCCTACTGTCCTAGACATGAAATTTTAAACATCAAACATTCTTTGGTGTGCATGTAAATGAACAAAATAACTCTTTTTTCATTTTTCTCTTTTTTGTGTGAAAGTGTGAAAGCTAACTTCTTTTGGTGATGTGGTAGTTGGATTAGGGATGATGGCGGATGGTTAGATGGCTTGGGAGGCAAGTATGGGTCTTTTTCTAGCTTCCTAGGGCCTTTTCCCACAATTTGGCCTCAAAAGAGGTCACTACAGGTCAATCCACAGGATGTCCTAATGCTCCTACATGATCCCCTGTATTCCTACAAGATACAACCAAGAGTAAAAGGAGGGATTTGGAAGGTGAATGGTGGGTGAAATGAAGCAAGAGAGTGTCTAAGACTCCTTTAGAACTAAAAAATAGAGTTATGAGATGGTTGGATTTTCTCAACAAGCTTGGAGAAGTATTCTTGTGGAATGATGAATTTAGTGAGGGATTTAGTGAAGGAAAGTGATAACCATGGATGGATAAGGTTAGGATGGGGTTGTTGATCATGAAATATCTCTATATTGCTGAAACTCCTGCACTGCATCTATCATTGACATTCATCCATAAATCATGTAAACAAGAAGCATTTCAATTAACTAAGGTAAATAGAATTTCATGAGCTAGCTACCTATTTCATGTATGGGGAAACTTGTAGGGTAATATGAAACCTTGATGAAATCTAATGTAAGACTGAAGATAGCAGAAATGATAATTAAATCCTATTATTGAAAACTAGTAAAATGCTGACCTATATAACAGAAAACCCTAAATTCCATGAGAAATCAGAATTCTGTTTTTTTGGGGCTGCATAGGAGTTCTTTCCTCAAAACATGGCCCCTGAAGGGAGGAGTGAGGCCAAATACACCTACTAGCAACTTTTTGATATTCCTTTATATTCCTAAGCTAATGCTGAAGAAATGCACAAATGGAAGCAAACTAATCAAATCCACAACTACTTGTAATGAAATAATGCTAAAGACAATTCAACCATTAATATATGAAATCAACTAAGCATACAAATACAAGAAGAAGTGTCTTTGCTGCTACGGTTGGGCCCTAACCCAAGAGCTTCAACCCTCTGAGTCAAGTCAGTGATGGATCAAGGAAATGCTCATTCTCATTATCAAATCAAAAAATTACATAACAATGTCTTCCACAAGTCTTGAACTCGAAAATACCTAGTGTTTTTACATCCAAAATTCAAATCCTAATGAGGCTCTAGGCCTCCTTATTTATACAACTGAAGTCTCCAACGACTTCCTTAAATCTAGGGAGACTCAGCTCCCAAACTCAAGATGAAGTCGCTCTTTAATTGTCACTCGCTTAGCTAACTTTTGATCTTCATGACCTAGCTGCTTGTAACTTCGAGCTAGTGTGATTTGATGGAGGAATATTTGAATGAGTGAGTAGTAAATGATGAGGATTTATCTCCTACAATCTCTCCTCCTTGTCTCATTCGAGTTTCAACCCTTAATTAGCCAAAATTTCCATGATTTGCTCTAAAAAACTTGCAATCAATGCACATTAGTCCACTAGGCATAATATTTCACTTTGACTCATATCATTAAGCAAAATATAATCAAAATATGTAAGAAATTATGAGAAGAGTTGATTTGAATAAGTTAGGAGGTGTATTAAGGTCCATATAGTTACCCAATGATGAGGCTCATCAACAACAAACCCTTAACATATCTTAAATTTGTGAAATATTTTTGTAGATATCTTAAACAAAAAGTTTAACATTGAATCACATCTTTTTAATAGTTTGATTTAAATAAATATTAATATTTAATTATAATAAAAATAAGATTAAAGGAAATATATTTTGTAATTAAAAACTTTGAAACATCTATTAAAATACACTGAATTTTTAAAATCAATACACAAATGTGTAAAGTGAAAAACTAATTATAGAAAAGTTACAATTATATGACAACATCTCCTTTTTGTAATAGGTTGTAGAGGGTCTTTTGACTTAATAAGAAAAATAAATAATTATATATATGTTAATATTTAAAAAAAAACAAGTATATATCCATTTCAAACACAAATGTAATTAATACTAAAAGAAATTAAATCTCTTCGAGCTTAGCATTTTTTTGTCATTTTAATATTAAAGAATATATTTTGTCATTTAATATCTTAATATAACATATACATTATATATATGAAATGCCCAATATCTCCCCCCACCCCCCACCCACCCTCACCCCACTCTTATATATAAGCAGTAGTCTAACGATTATGCTTTTTTGCCCTGAAAGTTATGGAGATTTCGGCCATATTTTGAAAAAATCAGGTAGAAATTTTTGTAAATCCATGTAAAAGATATCAAACTTCATAATTTTAGGTGCCCTAGAGGTTGTTGATGGTGCTAAATCCATTTCCACCATCAAAAATATGATTCAAACATTGCATCTACAATTTTTTTTGAATTTTTTTAGCTTCCGCCCACTTTCAACCATCTAAACAATTCCTCCACCTCCATAAACTACTCCTATTATTAAGAATTTGTATCCTTTACTAATTCATAGATACTCTAGTCATCCCATTCTTTAATTTCATCTAACTTTTTATCACCTTTTCCAATATTAGACCTGATACATAAACTGGCAAAACTTCATGTTATATTTGATGGTCACCTAACAATTCTATCATATTTTTTTATGAACTTTGACATCATTGCAATAATTTTATCTACGCCAAATATATGTCCATCTGAAGTCTTAATGCCACTCTGATTGCCATATCGTTTTTTTTTTCTGGGGAAAAAAAGCTTAATGTATTATATTGAGTCAATATAAAAAGCAAATGTACATATAGAAAAAAACACTCTAATGAAATATTACAAATAGAGATGGATGTTTTCGAAATCAGATTCCAAAATTGAGTTAGAACTAAATGTGGAATGAGTGAGAGATTGATATCTCATATACATAAGGAATACAGTTTTTACCTTTTCTGAAAAGGCGAGATTATTATTATGCCCGATTCAAAAAATTATATAAAATAATAATTTTTTATATTATATTAAAATAAAAAATAATTTGAGCGAAATATATTATAAATCATGGTTTTTACTCAAAAATATATTTTAATCAAAACCAAAAATAATTACTGACCGCAATGCTTTTGATTTTTTTTTACAACAGTAATATTTTTTTACTTTAATTTTAAACCATATTTAACATCTTTTTACAATAAACTATTTTTATTTTTAAGAGAAATAAATAAAATAATAAAATATTGTATTTAATTTCTTTACTCTGAATAAAATCCATTGGAATAAATATTTTAATTTCTTTACTCTCAATAATATCCATCGCAATAAATATTTTTATAACTTATATGGAATTTTATTTCTCCGAGTACATCCCTGTGACACTAAAGACTCGTTTTAAATTCTTTTATATTATTAGTTTATGACACTAAAGACTCGTTTTAAATTCTTTTATATTATTAGTTTAGTAAATTATATGGAAACCTATTTATCCTCGCACATCCTTATGACATTGAAGGCTAGTTCAAAATACATTCATATCAAGAGTAGTCCCATAAAAATATATAAACATTAAAAACAATTAAAAATACATAAATATTAATTTTTTTTAAGCTTATTTATATTAAGCATTGTGCTCCATTGGTTGGGTTCCCTTATATTGCTCCCTTGATTGGTGGAGTATTATTATAAATTATTTACATTGTTCTAAACTCTAAACATATTTTTGTATTTTCTTATATTCATGAAAATAAAATTAAATTTGTATTTAATATGAATCAATAATCATAATTATTTCTTAATTTTTAATTTCAAAATAAATTTATTATTTAAATTTCAATAATAAATTACGAATTATTGATGATGGCATTAATATCCACCTCAATTTTTATATAAAATTTTATTTTTTTCTAATCATATTATTATTAGAGTCTCTTTCCATCCTTAAAATAAAATTGGTCATGCTTTTTAGTATAATTATCCACAGTGCTTAGCTTTCATAAAACAACTTACTATAAAGAACCCTCATGCACATAACATTTTGATATAGATGAACCACATGAAATTAATTGCGAGTGAAAATTTTACTATTCGCAAAAATATTCTTAATGTAAATTTTAAGAAAATGATTATATTTTAGTTTTAATGGAAAATTTAAATGATTATTGCTATTAGTTTTATCATTTATAATAGTGCAATGCTAATAAAAAATTGTAAAAGGATAAAAGTAATCCACAGTGGGTTGAAGCTCGGCATCTTAGCTAAGCCCAAAATCTATGGTTGGGATCATACTCTATCCACAAATAACAACCCAACAACATATGTGTCAACTATGGTACCTATCTAATGTGATAATGGTCAGACATTATATCCACCATCAATAGATATTTGAAGCATAACTTCACTCATGAAGCATTACTTCTTTTATTGACACCAAGACTTCTATGATGTGTTTGTCTATCAAAACACAATATAGTGAATGGTGGTCCCACGACATAATTTATGATCTTAACTCAATACACAATATAAAATTTTATGTTCAGAGAAAACTTATTACTAATCACAAAGAAAACTTATTATGATTTATATTTCAATCATAAAATCCAAATGTATCAAATTGGGCTTGGCATGAACTCCAAGATGTATATACATTTTTTATTTTTATTTTTTTCTTTTTAAAATTGTGTTTACATGGGAGTTTCGTTAGTGGCTAAAATAACTTTTTATTTCTTACTCGTCTAAAATTTATAATCTGTTTAACTTAGATGCACTTTCGTATAAATGGCCTATATTATACAGAAAGAGAGATTTTTTTTTTCTACTAACAAAAAATATTCAACATAAATATATTAGATTTCAGTTCCAATATAGGTCCTTCATTATTAAATTTCTATCATTGTTATTGCTTTCATTATTTATAATATTATAGATTTTAATAAAAATTCAACAACTATAAATGTAGTCCATGGCAAGTGCCAATGAGGCATGCTAGCTAGGGCCTTCATGCTATGGCGCAAAGGTTTTGTTCTTTCCAAAAAAATATTTCATCTCCCCACATCCACATTGACACCGACTTGCAAGAAGCTAGATTCTCCCTAATACAACAATACCTAATACATAAAATTTTGTAGCTCTCTCATTGATGTGACAATGAATAGATATTTTATCCACGATCCCTTTCATTATGTCCTTTTCCAACCTATTATAATAAATTTTCTTGAACTCTTTTCAATTCCCTTACAAATTGTTCACAAATGCCATTCTTTTTAGGATCATACCTCAACTAACTTACCTTCACTAAACCCTAGAACTCATGCTTTATTAGCATATGATAAATTTTTAATGTCCCCAGCCTCTTTCTTGGCAACACTACCACATCTACAACACCTTAATTACACAATTTCTCCATGGAAAAAACCTAACTTGATTGTTGTGCCTGAACTAGGTTTTCTATAATGCAAGTGGAAACACTCAAAATATCAAAATGGATAAATTAGAATCATAATTCAAATGTTGCACAACAAAAATAGCCATTGATTGACATTATTCAAATACATTAACATGAGGCATAATTAGCGTTTACAACGATGCAACAATAAATGTGAATGCACCATCATGCACATGTAATTAACATATACAATAAACAAGTTACATAATTGAAATGCATAGTGTAATTATTGATATTGTAAGCATTTTCAAACAAACCTTGAATCTAGAGTTTTAATAGAAAATTCATATAAAAATATGATACATACTATAGAATACTTATCTAGCTAAAATAACTGATCGGCTACATGCTATCAACGTTCTGCCCCTACCATAGACTATGTGGTCGATGGATTTCAACCACGGGTTACCCACGAGTGGGGGCTGCAACTCCAAAGGCAATGGTAACCAATGATAATCATATCTCCATGGCTAAGGTGCCAACCCAACAGTCATGTTGCTCCAGAGATCTCAGCACACTCTAGGCTAATTACCAAGTTTTCAACCTAATAAACATTCTTCTCTTCGACTCCAAGCACCCTATAGGCTATAACTTCCAAGGTGCCACCTAACAACCATGATGATTCAAGGCTCTAGGCACCCTCTAGGCCATGAACCAACAAAAATCCTAGCTAGTCCAAAACCCAAGCTCAAGGCTCACTAAATGATTGCTCAGTCTTGAAGTCCAATCACTCGCATCATAATCATCATCATTATAATCATTCTCATTATAATTGTCATGAGGCCCCTAGGAAAGTGTATATATATAAATATATAGCCCGTAATTGCATGTCCTCTCTAACATGTGGCACGCCCTGAATCTAAATGGGCCCTAGGTGTCCACATCACCAACACTTGTCAACCAATATTGTTACTCCTTGTCCATGGAGTCACATACCCCCTATACTATTACCCTGGAGTGGGATCCACATCCAACCTATTTTATATTATCTTATTATAGGGATATGTACATCAATTACAGTTTGTTTACAATCTTGTCCCTTTGTCTACATAACCATAACTAACATATATGCTTAGGAGTGATGGCCCTAAAATATAAGACATAAATACATAGGCACAAAGGCTCATAAAATGTTCCTCGCTGACCAACCTAATATCAAGGTACACATTTTTACGTCATAGATTAACAAGAGAATTACATTCCTACCCCTCCCCCCATTTTATTTCTCCCAATCAGCCTCATTAGGACCAAGTAAGGTGCATTTTACCTTTACCAGTTCTATGCATCTGTTTCAAAGCACCTCTTGTCAAAGATATATATTGGATGTACTTGGAAATTACCTTGTAGTTCCACCTGGATCATATGCCAATCAATCACATTATTACTAGCAAGAATATACTTTTTAATCAAAGATACATGGAATACATCAAGAACATGCATGGGTGTAGGAAAAGAAAGTTTGTGGGCAATTGGACCAATCCTATCTAGGATCTCAAATGTTCCACAATAACGTGATGCTAATTTGGCGTAGTTTCCTAGTTTTAATGAGCTCTTTTGTGGCCTAAATTTTAAAACACATGATCTCCAACTTTAAATTCTTTGTGAACTCTATGCATATCTACATAAATTTTATGCAGATATTGGGAAGCTTAAGATTTTCCTAATTTCACAACTTTTTCTTCTATTTCTCTAAACAATTCTGGACCAACCATGACTTTGTCCACCAGATTGCTCCAGCTCATAGGAGTATGAAATGTCCTACGATTTTATTCTTCAAACAAACTCATTTTATTTTGAGTATGATGGTTTTATGCCCATGGTATTTTGTAGATATGATCAAGGGAACTATGGTTATGTTCTAATTCAGGATTATGGATTGGGGTTAATGAATGCTTCAACATGTATATATATGTATTGTAACATTGAAAGTAATATAATGAAAAACCAATCTAGTAGTCCTGATTTTTGGGATCCAGGGGAAATCTCTATGTATATTTATTTTATGTTCTTGCCATTGTATATTTTTCTATTTTAAGAATTTGTTTTCATGTAATGTTTTTACATGGTTAAAACCTACATTTTGAATGAATCATGATGCTTGCTATTATATGAAAACTCCACCACATGTAGGTAGTCCTCCCATTTGGATGATTTATCCATGATATAAATTCGTAACATGTATTTAATCACTTTATTAACAAAGTTTGTCTATCCATTTGAATGAGGCTGATAAACAATACTAAAATTCAAATTAGTACCCAACCCTTTAAATAATCCCATCCAAAAGTTAGATGTGAACTTTGGATATCTATTTGAAATAATTTCCCTAGGAAAACCATGCAACTTGCAAATCTCTCTCATAAAAATATCAACTATATTAGCCTCTTCATGCATCAATTTTACTGGTATAAAATTATCATATTTGGTAAGTTTTGCAACCACAACCATAATCGCATCATGCCCTTTAGATGTCCTGGGAAAATTAGTAGTAAATTCCATTGACACGACATCCCACTTCCACTCGGGAATGGGTATGGGTTGTAACAAGACTAATAGATGCTTGTGTTCAACCTTAACTATTTGAAAGTCCAAACAACTGGCTATGTAATTTGATACATCTTTCTTTAAGTCAGGCCAAATATATTATTTCTTGACCACCATAATAGTATATTGGTATTTAGGATGTCTTGTAGAAGGTACCCTATGCATCTTCTTCGGAATTAACACTTTCACTTATTGCACATTTGGAACATACCTATGCCCTTTCTAAAGAAGAAATTCATCTTATTCGAGCTCACAATCTAGATATTTTGGCATCTTTTTATCTTGTTGTAAACTTTTATTGATGGCCAAATATTGTTGATCCAACTCAATAGATTCTTTAACTTTATATATTATATATGTCTTACATAGAATTATTGTTGAAGCATGCATTAAATCCACTCTTTGGCTAAGATCATCTACTACTTTGTTCTCCATTCCTTTAATGTACTTAATCTCAAAATTGTATTGGCTAAAAATTCAAGCCACCTAATCTCTGAGGATTTCAAACTCAACTGCTTGAATAAGTTCCTCAGTTCATAATGATTTCTCTGTAATTCAAAATTCTAGACCATAATATAATGTTTCCACATCATAAGAGCATCAATGGTAGTTTCCAATTTCAAATCATGTGTAGTATATTTTTTCTCCAGGTCTTTCAACTTCCTAGACTTGTAACATACCACATGTCCTTTTGGCATGAGAACTATGCCTAAACCCTTTGGGAATGCATACCATAAAATACTCATTTGGATCCACTATCTTCAATACTAGATTGCTTATTAATAAAGCTTTCAAATACTGAAAGGCTTCCTCACACTTAGAGGTCCAGTAAAATTTAACACCTTTCATTTGTAACAAAGTGATGGGATGGGAAATCTTAGAAAATCCTTCAATGAACCTTCTGTAATAACTAGCTACGCACATACAAGATCTAACTTATGTAACATTCTTCAGCATTGGCCATTCTTTGATGACCTTATTTTATGTATAAATTCCTTCTCTGAACAAAATAAATCTCTCTAGACCTAGTGGCTTGATCTAGAAACAGTCGAGACAAAACATATATGATTTCCTTAGAGAAGTTTGAAATATGGAAGAAAGGCTTACTTGCGAACCAATGTAAACTCTCTTTTTCTCCATGATTTAAAGCTTTAACTCTAACTCCAAATGTTAAAATTGGAACATCTCCATATCATCCAAAACAAGAAAGTGAACCAAAACATACAAATAGCATATACAAAAACCTCTAAACATGAAGCCAAGGATTCATTGTTCTACACATGCATAAATGACACAATGTATAGGAAAACAAGCAATTTTTGTATTAATAAAAGTAGGAGAATATTACAACCCTTGTAGGCCTTGACCTTGTATATCTCTCCCAGCTATCTTGTCCTTTCTTTTCCACAATATCAAGCCTTCAGTCATACCTCAAACATATGAATGGATTATGGACCTCTAAACACAAATGAGCAACATGAGGGCATAACTAAGAGTCTCCAAAAGCCATCCCAGACTCTATGGGAGGTAATGAATTTATAAGGTAAATGAGGTGGTTTTGGATTTACCATTATACATATTAGATCCACATTAGAGGGAGGTAAGTTCTAGGAGATAATGATTCATAAACTCCCATGAATATTCCAATGGATTGTTCATCACAACATATCTAATAATATTATATTAAAACTCTGAAAATTATACACTATTACAATTTATTAAAATTTAAGATCTATGGTTTTAACTGTAATTAGTGCATGTATGCGAATGGAAACTATGTAGAAAAGTAGAGAATGAAAAAATAAGCACACACAAAAAAGAAACAAGATATGCTCTTTTGGAAACCCTTCTAGGAGAAAACCCAGCTAGAAAATGAGGCCACTTCGCTCTCTTTCTCTGTCTGGAAATATGGATGTAGGTACAAAGAAGTAATGCATGTGTCCCGTGGGATGCCACAATGCATATATCCTATCTATGTACTCTACCTAATATATCTCATGGCTATATTTTCTCAGCGATGGAACAAAATTCTCTCGAAAGAATGGAATGCCTCTTCCTCCTAGTGGTCCGGTTATAACACAACCTGATAGCCTACTAGTGGTTAATTTTGACTACATAAAGTCTTAACTAGAGTTACAATATAGACTCTTCCAGGGTATTTTACATCACCAACATGTGGCTAGATGTTTTTCCATAAATAATGGGGGCTGATGCGGCATCCTCTTGAACTATAGGTGTGAAAACATGAAGGTCAAATTTTGAGTGGAATAAATTTTGCATACAAACTCCGATTGACACACATCTTGCATCATTGGAAAGGTCTCTATGTGTAGAGTAGCATGAAAATTTGTGTGGAAAGGAGACAAAGTTTTATCCCCAAAAAACGTCGTTTCATGCCTCAAAACACTCCTAGAATCTTTTAGACCTCGTTTGGCCAAAGTGGGTCCCGCTGATAAAGACGGTCCCGTGAGTTTATTCCTCCAATTTTTCCACTCCAAATCCATCAAGATGAATGAAAAAAAATATAATGATCCAATTAAGATCTAATAAGAGATAATACCTCAATATTTATACATCGAGATCTGATCCAACAGTAAATGGTTAAAACCACTTCCAAAGCTTCTAGAAAGAGAAACTTCGAAATTATTTTTTATAATTTACTCTTTTCCCACTATCATTGTAATTTTTGGGAAAACAACCTGCACTGTCTACCATAGCTTATATGTGTACAACCTCCGTCAACGTAGTTTGTCTCAAAGGCAATTTCGATCCACAAAATTAGGGTTTTTAGCCAATGTAATCGAGGATTCTTGTAATTTTTGGAAAGGGATGCTTTTGGATTTGTAGGGGATGACTAGAAAGTGTCAATGGATGATGAAAGATACAGGTTCAGGGTCATTTAATTGGATGCAACTAAACGACCTGTAAGAGACCTTAATATTTTGTGATAATCTGTGACTTGAAGCTTTTATTGTGAATTTGCATAAATTGTTAAGTATGATTATGTTCTTAAATTAAAAGACTTATTTGAAAATATTTTATCAATATAATAAACTAATAATGGATGAATGTAAATATTGTATTTGTTTTAGTTTTTATAAGAACAAAGAGTTTGGAATTAATACAAAAGTTGCATCTGGCTAAATGAGATAAAGGTTGCAAATTGATGTTGGTTATTAATTACTCATTCATTAAGTCCTAGGAATCTATTCTGAATGATTGGATTAATTATGAACTATGGATATGATTGATTGATAACTTCCCAAAAATATAGGAGGTTGTCTTTGGACATGGGAAGTAGAGATCAATAAATGAGTGAGTAACTACTTGCCACCTTTGCCTGGGGGATGTAGGTGGAAGTAATTACTAACTACCAAATTATTGATAGAGGGTAACTTACTTGTTATCTTCTTGTTGGGTTAAATAGTACACATGGAAAAATGTACGGAACAAAAAGAAAAAGGGAAAAAAAAAGAGAGAAAACTGATTAATTTGCTGACCTATTCTCAGAGGGGGATGCTTTAGAGAATGTAGTATCATTGGTTGGTGGAGTTGGTGAGTTCTTGTGTCATTTCCAAGCTCATGTTATCAAGTTGGTACTCTTAAACCTTTACTATATGGATGAATTCTTAATGATGAAATTTTTTATGATACATGTTTCCTATTGACATGTATTATGTTTGTTACATTATCTGTGCACAAAGATTTAGTAGTGGTTTATATATATATTATATATATATATATATATATATATATATATATATATATATATATATATTACTATGTTGTTTATTTAGTACATGTAAGTATAGTAATCTGTGAAAGTATGCATTTGAATGAAAGATTGTTAGGAGTTAAAAATATTTGAATGTTTATGTGCAAAAATATCAGTATATATATTTATACATATAAAAGAATGCTAGTTCAACTATTTGTAAAGGATAGGTTTCAAATCCTTTTTCTGTTAGAGTAAAAGTAAATGATATAGTAAGGATATGAGTAGACATAGACAAGAGCTTAGTACTATAAGAAATTGAATAAAATCTAATATATCTAAAGATATTCTATAATATTTATATCATAGACTTTGGTCATATAAAGACCAATAGAAGAAACAAAATGAAGATGTACAAAATCACTTAGAAGTTTTTTCTTGAATATTACAGTAAGTTATAAGGTGTTGTATTAGAGGTATACATCTACTCAGAGTAATCATGAGTTAAAGCCAATAATAAATACAGACAAAAGTTGAGCTTAGAGAGGAATTTTTTTAGGATGTGAAATATAAGGTAAAGAAATAGAAATTTATCAAAATAATTTTATATAAAAACACATAGACACACACACACACACACATATATAAACCTTAATAACATATCAATGTTAATGACTTAGAAGTCATTATTCACAATATATAAGAGAGGGTTCTAGAGGAAGCTAAGAGAATTTAACAAGAATTGAAATGTTATTCAAGAAAAAAAGGGATACGGTTTCCCATAAGTTCATTACATATTAGTCCCAAGAGCCTTGAATAGTTTACTTACTTGTAGGAAGTAACTTTGTAAATAAAATAGAAGTATCAAATAAACATTTAGGACTGAAAATGGTGGAATATTTATCTCGACCACAACATCGATGCTCAAGAAGATGAAGTAAACAAGGTTTCGGGTAACTTGACTAAGTAAGAGATAGTCAGAATCTCCTATGAGCGAGAAGAAATGTTTAAGCCTCCTTGGTGAAACAAAAGATTTTGAGATTTATAAACTATAAATACTTGTGAGCAAGTGTTGGAAACAACCACTATGTAAAATTTTGTATATTTATGCACATGAAAACTACTGAAAAAATTACAGAAAAATTGTTAAAAAAATGTGTTGAAGTATTAATAAGAATTATTACTTGAGAAAAGTATAGAATATGGGAGGCCTAGTGATATACCTTTGTTGAAAAAGTATTGAAGTTAGCAAGAATAAACAAAAATAGAGTTATAAACTCATGTAAAAAATTACACACACACACACACACACACACAAAGTAGCAATTAATTGGGAAAATATAAATTATATAGTTCGAAACTGACTCCGTGCATTTACATGAGATGTCGAGACTTGTTTTTAGGTCTATGACCACTCAAAGAATAACAAGGATACTCAGGAATACCCTAATCATTAGGGTATATAGCTACAAACCCAAATTTTAATTTAAAATGACAAAGACGTAAATTTTTCATTGTTGTGGAACATCTAGGGTTACAGAAAAACCCTAACCACATAGTATATCTTACTATAAAAGGAAAGGAAGGAAACACTTATTCTACAATAAACATTATAATCAATCCCTGCCATTGTTGGACATTTGATGATGTATTGATGGTATTGTAAGTGTTAGCATTGACATCAAACAAGGGTTGACATGGTGATTGTGTGTTTGGCAAGAATCCCATGGTTGTTGGAGTGATTTGTAGAAAATCATCACAGTAGAAGACTTACAGAAGAAGGCTGAAAATGATGATTACAATGATGGGCCAGATGGAATTCCATGGTATTTTTAGGCTTCTTGTAGAGAATCATCATAGTAGAAGGGTTACTGTGGAAGCCATCAAATGATCACCATGGTGGTTAAGAGTTTAGCTCTACAAGCACAAAGTAGAAGAGTTAAGGATAAAAGTGTTCTAGAGAGTTTGCAACAATCTCACATGTATCAAATGCAAAGTTCTTTGGAATAGTTTTCCAACGATATGCGGAAGTTCAAAAATGGATTCCTAGATCAAAAGATATGGTTTGCTGAAGTTCAGGGATTTGAAGCCTTAGGAAGGAAGTAATATCGAAGGTCTGGGACATCGAAATATAAGAATATCATAGATGATCATATCGGTTTGTGGATATCAGAACCACGAAGATCAGGATATCGACACATTGGATACTGAAACATTAGAGAATTGGAGCAGGTGGCATATCAGAGGTTTGAGCCTTGGGTTATCGGAAGGACTGAGGCATCTGAATATCAGCATATCAAAGGAACGAAACATCAGAATATCAGGGCTCCTTAACTAAGGTACTCTAAGAAGTTGTGATGTCTAATAGTTTCGATAGTACTATGAAACACCAATGAATTTTGAAGAAGATTAACAAATGATTCCATTGAAAAACCAAGGGTTCACAGGTCCTCTTCTCTCTCCTCCAACAACACACATGGTAGCATGAGATTGGTTCTAGTAAGCTACTGTGTCATCTAACATCAGCATGACATTTTAGTACGACAAGACATGTGGTAGGTTGATTCAATGATATTGGGTACCCTAATGTGCCACATCCAGGTGACACATGTCATCACTATAAAGATGCCACATGGAGTGATGACATCATATCAGAGTTTGGCATATTCAAGGTTGGAATATCATAGTTTAGCATATTGGAGGATTAAGACCTCGGAACTCTAGAACAGATCGTTATGGAAAAGTTCCGGTGGAGGGGGTTTCTGATTTTATGTTGACTCTTGGTCATGTAATTCCAAAGAACCAAGAGCACAAAGCAATAGCAAGGGAATATTGGCCCCTGGCAGGAACAAAACTCCCTAACACCTAAAATCTAAACTTTAGGTCACAACTCTCGGTCCCATGGAGGATAAATACTCAAGGACCTCAACGTCACAGGAACTAAAGACACTGAGATTGAGAAGCATCATAACATTACACCACTGTGAAGTTACGATATGGAGTTTATCTGATAAGGAAGTACAAGAGAGTTAAAGGATGTATGGGTCAGTAGATGCGAAATTGAATGCAAGTACAAAGGAGTTGGTAGTTAAAAGGGTCTAAACCTGTAGAAGACTCAGTAACAAGATATCGAGGACAACATTTGCAGTAGAGATGAATTCGAGAGAATGAAGGAAGAGATCAACTTCTTCGTGTGCATGAATGGTTGGGTTAAATGAGAACAGAGTAGTCAACTTTGTGATCTGTCAAAGATCTATGGAGAGATAAATGAAATTGGGATTCTTAGCGGAGTTTGCAGGTCACCTGAGAATTAATTTCTCAGCATAGGAGCTCTACACAGTCAGACTATGAAGAACTGCAATGTCCATCTTTGTTTTGTGTATTGTGACAAGAAACTACCAAAAGTTGCAAGAGTGGAAAGGGGAGACATTCCTATGTACAGTTAGGTAGCTAAAGGAAAGATAGGAAAGACTTCCTAGCGCAAAGTGCCTTAGTGGAAAAAAACCATCACTTGCAACAAAGAATATGGGGGAGTTGAGAAAATGTATGAGTGTGTTGCGCTGTGAGTGAAGAGCATCGAGACAGAGAGTTTGAAGGATCTAGAAGGACATTGTGTAATACAACAACAAGAGAAGTGAAAGGGTTGTGTGGAGAATAGTAAGGGTAGTCCTAAAGAGTAGTAAGTGGAGATCCCTTGACAGAGACGGAAGAGTGTAGAGGAAGTGTTGTTGTAAGTAGCGAGAAGAGACTTGCTACAAGTGAGCACAGAAGGCAGAGTGCAAAAGCCAAATATGTGAACAACCATTGTTGGTATTTTACTTATATAATTATATGCCTCTATTTCTTAGTTTGAAAAATGTATGAAATAGTAGAGCAGTGGCAACAACAGGTTGGTGCCTAAATACTGAAGAGGTTAGTGCCTATAGGCAAGTTGGTGCTTGCTAACCAAAGGGGGTTGGTGCCTCTTGTGAGTGGGTGATCACAAAAAAATAAATGTAATTAAGTGGGTGCTTAATTTACATCATAAAAAAAAACAAAATTGGTGGTTTTTTCCCTCTTGGTTTCCACGTGAAAAACACTATGTCAAATGTGTGCTTCTCATGTGATTGTTGTTTGAACATGTGTGTCTAAAATATTGTTGGTTTATTGTTTTTGTGAATGGATGCTCTCACAAGTTAAATAATATAAGAAGGTACTGTAAGCATAATTATAAAAAGATTTTTTTTTTCTTAATTACTGATTCACCCCCTTTCCCTCTCAATAATTCCTTATTTCAACAATTGGTATCAGAATAGGTTCCTTCAGCAACAATCTAATTGCTGGAAGGTAGATAAATAATGAATTATGTCTAGGAAAGACATTCAAGAGGCCTACTCAAGTATAATACTAGTCTTTGATGGATCAATGGAAGCGTATCTTATGTCCCTGGGAATAGATGTTTGGAATTTAGTACTAGTGGACTACAATGTCCCTGATATTCCTCCCATTGATGTAGATGGTAAAAAATTATATGGGAACAATGCCAAATCCAAGAATGTCATTCTATTTGACCTTAGTCAACCATACCTTGCAAAAGTTATTCATTGCATGTCTGCTAAGGAAGTATGGGTAAATCTTAACCAAAGCCATGAAGGAGATGACAAAGTCAAGCAAGCGAAACTTTATACTTTCAAAATGAGCTTTGAAAGATTCAGAATGAATGAGAATGAAAGAATAACATAATACTTCCTTAGAGTTGATGAAGTGACTAATATGATTAGAGGACTTAGTGAAGAGGTAAAGAAAGAGATGATTGTTTAGAAAATATTAAGATCTCTACCCATTAGATTTAATGCCAAAATATCAGCTATTGAGGAAATGGCTAATTTAAAAGATCTCAAGATGGATCAGTTGCATGGTACTCTCACATCCTATGAGATGAGAGTAGGAATAGAAAAGTCTAAATCGAAGGAAGTGGCGTTCAAAGTATCCAGGAAGGGAAAGGAGCACAAAGATCATTAAGACTACTTCAGTTTTGAATCTAATTTGGAGCTGGCTCAACGAACCAGAAAAATGAAGCATGACTTAAGAAAATATAAAGGAAAGTTTCCCTTTAAGTGTTTTGATTATGGAAGAGTTGGAAACTTATCTTCCAAATTCCCTTATAAAGAAAAGGTTGAAAGGGAAGAGGATCTGAAATTTGGAAACAATTCTCAGACACATCAGAAGAAAAAGATCTATAAGAAAAAGGGTCCTACTCCAAAGAGGATAGCTTAGCACCAAATATATTGTGAAAAGTCATCAGAGAATGAGTTAGATAAGTATCTTCTTATGGCCTTCAAAACAGACTCCAAGAAACAAGGTATCATGGAATCTGAAGAGGAAGAAGAAGAAGGAGTAGTGGACCTTGAAGGGGAACTCATTAGTGCCCTTAATGAGTTAAAGAAAGAAATGAAGAAGAATAAGCAATTGAAGGAACAGTTACAACGTGTAGAGGAAGGTATGTATAACTCTCAAAATGAGGAGTTTTCCTATCAAAAATAAAATCTTGAAGAAGTTATCATGAGAAAATATAGTCTAGTTCTTTTGCTGGAAGAAAAAAAAGGAAATTGTGAGAGACTAGAAGAGGAGAACAAGAAGTTGAAATATGAGTTGCTCAAGTTAAAAAGGAAAATGATCTCAGTGGCATGCAAATATGATATTTTATCTTTGATATTTAAAATGGAGGAGTCTAAACAAAAAAAAGAATGGGAAGAGAACTGTCAGAGACTTGAAGCATAGGTTGTCTCTCTCTGAGAACCGATCTTGAGAGAAAAATGCTCGAGAAAGACTGAAATGAAAAAATTGCTGAAGGGACAAGGAGGCCAGATAAAATTCTAAATTGTCAAAGGCCCTCATGAATCAAAACCGGTATGGGATACCGTATGACACAAGAATATTCTATGGGGAAGATAAACTTTAGGTCCTTAAGATTTGAGGAACCACAAAAGCATGGGAATAATCTTCATGAAAGAATTAATGAAGACAAAAGAGCATCAGGGAAAAGAGGAGATCATCAATGGAGAATGAACCAACCAATCAAATGATCAAGGTATTTTCCTTCACAATCTCATATAATAGGTATGCCTATTTGTTTTATGGTCACTGTTATAAGTGCCATATCTTTGGACATAAAGTTATTTATTGTAGAAGAACCAAAGTTGAAAGAGATGAAAATCGAAAATACAATCGCATCGAATTTATAAATATGAAAAATCCTCTCTAAGAAATTAGAATGTCTTCTCTCCCTTACTAAGTGAAGTAGAATTGTTAAAATGTAATAATTTTGGGCACAAATCCAGTGAGAGAAGATCCAGGTTTGAATACCTCTCTAAGTCCCGTCATGTCAGACACACAACTATTCAAAAGGAAAAAGGGAGCTGGAAACTAAAGACTAAAAAGAGCATGCAGTATGGACTCACCTTATTAGCTCATAGTAAATAAAACAAATGATATGTAGATAGTGGTTGTTCCAAACATATGACTGAGGAGAAAGGAAAATATCTATCGTTAAGGAAAATGATAGAGGAATCAATATCACTTTTGAAACAATGATCTAACAAGAATCAAGGGTAAAGGTGTAGTTAGTCTTGATCAAAAAACATAAGCATAAAATGTGTTGTATGTAGAAGATCTCAAGCACAATCTACTTAGTGTTAGCCAAATGTGTGGTAATGGCTATGATGTGACCTTTAGATCTAAAGACTACGAGATCTACAACATAAAGAATGGAAAACTGGTGGGAAAAGAAATCAAAACCCATGATAATGTATATGTGTTTGATGATTCTAGGGTTAACTGTTATTTAAGAAAAAAAAGTGAAGCACGAATGTGGCACAAGAAGCTCGAGAGTATGAATTTTGACAGTTTGATAAAAATAATCAAGATGGGAGCAGTGAGAGGATTGACAATACTGTCAAATCTTGATAACACAATTTTCAAGTCAGGTTAGTTTGGCAAGTAGACTTGGACACATTTCAAATTGAAAGAGTTCTCCTCATCCAGACCTCTAGATCTCATTCACACAGACATTTGTGGCCCAAATAGATAAAACACATCAAAAGGAGAGAGGTATTTCATGTTTCTCATTGATTATTTCACCAAGAACACTTGGATTTTCATCTTAAAAGAAAAATAGGAAGTGTTCAAGCATTTCAAGAAATTTAAAGCTCAAGTAGAAAATGAGAAAGACTTAAAGATAAAATGCTTAAGATCAAATAGAGGGGAAAAGCACACCTCGAGAGAATTTGATGAATTCTGTGAAAAGCAAGACATCAAGAGGCAATACTCAATGTCTAGAACTCCTCAGCAAAATGGAGTAGTAGAGAGGAACAATAGAGCAATCTAGGAAATGACCAGAGCAATGTTAGATGAAGCAAGAGTGTCTCACAACTTCTAAGGAGAATCAACACAGGTAGCATTATATCTATCAAATAGAACTCAACTTAGGCCTAATAGTGATAAAACCACCTATGAGTTATGGAAGGGAAGACCTGCATCGGTTAAACATCTCAAGGTGTTTGGACACAAGTGCTTCATTAAAAGGAATGAAAAGAATCCTAGGAAGTTTGATTCACGCATTGATGAAGGGATATTTCTTTGGTACTCTATTCGAAGAAAAGGATAGAAGTGTTACAAAAAACATTAAGGTTTACACCAGCCACTATAGAGATGGAGCATTGTTTGAAGGGAAATGAACAAATGAATTCTCAAAGCGATGGGAGAGGTAGTTTATGGAATGAGTAAAAACCCTAAAAGGGTATATACCATTGATTGCTAAGGACATAACAACAGAAGTTGACCATAAGATTTAACCTTAACCCTCATGTTCCACGGACAAGTCAACACGTGGACTTTTGTTTATATGCCAAACCTTATGAACAATATTGAAAGTCTTTGAATAAATATCCCACATGTAATTACAAACAAGCGGGTTGTAACATATAATAAAACATGTGGATCATTGAAATATAAAATTGATATTAAAAAGATCTCGTAAAGAGTAAACGAAAGTTGTGGTAATACCTAATGCTCAATAATAGTTAAACATTTATAGAAACAACAATGAACAATAGTTAATTAAATTATAAGGTCAAAGACATAGAACATTAAGGTATACAAATGCTTTTGCAAAAGAAAAATGTATCATAGTACTTGTTGGGGAAATTATATGTGTTATAATTCCAACATTAAATTATGAATGCGGGGTCATAAGACTTAGAGGCCCAAGTGCAGGTATCGCGGGATTAAGCATCTAACCTAAATTAACATCAAATTCCTATTGACTTAAGTATAGAATGAAAATAACAATTTTAATCTCAATCTAAGTAAAGTAAATCAATCAAACTTAATCTCAATGAAAGTAAAACTTAACTGCAATTCAAACAATAAAATTTAGAAATCTGAAATCAAACAAAACTAATTATCATTCGAACAATTTCAATCTTAATTTAAGTAATTGAAATCTTAAATCAAACATTAAGACCTATTTAATCTAAATGCAAGAATCTTAAATCAATTGAGACTAACTCAAAATAACATCAAACTTATGCAAATCTCAATCCAAAAGAATTCACTTTCACTCAAATGATGTTAAACTAAGGCAATAATTCAAACAAGATTGCAACTTATCTAATTTCGGGGATCACACAAATCAATAAGCATTCAAACTAACCACTATCATCACTCTGCAATTGATTCAAAAGAAACTAAGTAAATCAAGATTCTAATTGACATGCTTTCAGATCTAAAAGACTAGAAAATAAAAAATTATTTTATCCTTAGATTACTTTAATCAAAGTCAAGAAATCATTCAAGCATAAGCACATTAACCAACAATTCTATCAATAAATAATTACAATTACAATGCATCTCAAAAGTAAACTACAACTCCAAACAATGATTTAATGGTCTCGTTGCATTTCTTTCAAATACTTGATTCGCAAAATACAATGTTACAAGAAATTATAGTGAATCATTAAGGTACAAAATCGATTTTAATTCATATTTAAAAGAAATAGAGTTATTGATCTTTTGTTTATCCAATTAAGAAGCACCTTTGGGTATTCCAATCATAAACCTGTAACAAAGGGATTATTCATGCAATAAAATATTTGATCAACACCATTCATTAGCTTGCAATGAGTTGAAGATGATATGTCTATTTAATTTCAAGAAAAACAAATTACAGTCTTAAGTAAAAAATCAAAATTATGAGATCTAATTAACAAATGCTTTCAAAATAAAATTCCTACACCTAGATCTAAATCAAACATGTTATCTCTATCCTATGATGTTTACAAAACTTGCTTCTAGATGGTGGCGAGACCTTGCCACTCTCGAAGCAAGTTTAAATTAACACAATACTCTTTTAAAAATCAAAAGCACATTAATACTTCCAACAAATTGAGTGCAGAATCAGAATTGTATTAAAGTTCAAAATAGAAATTCATATGCATTCATCCTTGCTGGTCCTTATGGGGCAAACCAAAAATGTATTACAACAATCATTTCTTCTACTCTATCCTTCCCTTTCCTCACATAGGCCATGGCTAATCCATTTATAATATTTACAAGGCAAATCAGACATTTTTCTTAATTCTGGAAAATTTCATATTTGTAACAAATTGGCCTAAAAGATATTGGTATATCTCCCTAACCATGGAAAATTTTCGAAAACGGTTTGTAGGTAACCTAATTTGTCATATTTTAAACAAAAAAAATCTCTTATATTTGTCTCATTCAACTCCATATCCTCGGAAAACGTGCCTGAAGTTGGTTGTTTGGATCTTTTTGCAAGATTCTAGAATTCTGGAAAAGCAATGTTTTTTTATGAAACTTCTTTAAAGACTCGTGTGTAACTTTTGAAACAAAGAGAATATTGTGAAAGAGTTTTGGTTATAAATAATTTTTTATATTTTTAAAAATCCCATTTTCTCCGATTTTCGAGATTCACCTCCTGTTGCAGGAAAATCAAGGTCCAACTTGGCAGTTTGAAAACTATGCGGATTTTGAGCAGAATTGTTGATTTTCTTATATAGTTCCACATGTGTGACATGGGTGCAATAAAACTCATGGGAAGGTGTTAAAACATAATTTTGGACAATAACCTTCATCATTTTTCCCCGAAAGCGTGCCGAGATGTCGAAGCTCCAAATTGGATATTTTCACGTACAGGTTGTGAAGAATTTTGGTAATGGAACCCTGTGGAAAATGAACTTATCAAAAACTGTCATTAGTAAGTCATGACTAAATCATATCTAATCATAGAAAAATTAAGAAAACTAATGATAATTAACCACAAAGTGTAGAATATGAATTGGCAATAAGGGATGGAATTTTGGTTTGAAATGAGTGTAAAAGTGTCAGAATTTGGGTTATGAATAATGGTTTTGTATGATTGAAAAATGGGCATATTCGAGGCACAATACTATGGTACACTAATGGTACCCAAGGTGTTGGAATATAATATTAAGAAATATGAGTTGAGTTCAAATTCTCTGCTCTGTCTCTGCTCTCTCTCTCTCTCTCTCTCCTCTCTCTCTCTCTCTCTCTAAAGTATATATATATATATATATATATATATATATATATATAATATATAAATATATATATATATATATCGTAAACCAACTCCTAGGTTTGGTGATATATGTAAAAGGGATTTTAAACATCTCACTAGAAATATTTTAAGGCTAGATTACTATATCTATCCATACCAATGATAAGGTCACAAAATCATAAATTGTGAAAGGAAACGTTATTAGTATGAAAGGAAAAAGCTAGCAAAACAATTTTTATAGCAACATGACACATTTATATTGTTAACCAAAATAAAAGTATTAGAATTAGAAAGGAGTAAATCTATTTATAAATATAATTAAATAATCAAATAAGTGTATAGAAAGAGTTTAAGTACTTAACATAAACAAACATTGTGAATGGGTGTAAAGTTGCATTTTGATGAAATACAATAATTGGAAGACAAAGGCTTAGAAAATAAAGCAAGTATACATACTTTAATTGACACACACACACATAATTAGTGTGTTCAGTGTATAAGGAGGTTCATTACAATTTTCTGGGTCTATGACTATCCCATCTTTTGAGATAATATGGCCTAAATAATGAATTTTATTCTTATAAAAAAAAACTTACTGATTTTAGCATATAATTGGTGTTATTAGAGTACCTATAAAAGTAACCTTAGATATTTCTCATGCTTCTATTCTAATTTATAATACACCAATATATCATCTAGAAAGAAAATAGCAAACTTATCAAAATATGTCAGGCCAAGCATTGGTAACTCCATGAATGATGCATTTCTATTAAGAAAGATTAAATTGATATATACATTGGGAGGGAAACACTTGGAATTCATATTCTAGTCTCTTTTCACCTTCTCATTTTTGTATTTACAATACTTACAATGTTTTTTCTAATCCCTAAAGATTA
>APFE031270272.1:162274-198412 GCA_000404065.3 Pinus taeda | reverse complement strand
TAAATATTTAATATTTTTCTTGAGCCACATAATTTCCTTCATTGATTTTGTAGTTTCCACATATTCTGCCTCTATAGTGGAATTTGTTGGAACTGATTATTTGGGTCACCTCTAGGAGGAAACTCTCCTAATCCAAGCCTCATAACATAACCTTAAGTATATGCTCGATTTTACTTATCTCCATCAAAATTTGAATAGAGTATCCAATCAAGATGAAGTCATCCACATGTGTATACTTGAGTCTCAAGTCTTGAGATCCCTTCAAGTACCCTAGAAATCTTTTTGCAGTAGACCAATGGCCCTCACAAGGCTTTTTCATAAACTTGGAGAGGATTCCAGTAGAGAATGAAATGGTTAGTCTTGTAGTAGTAAGGTATTTAATACTTCTTATGAGTTGTTTGTATTTTTTTTCATCCTCAAATTCATTCATTCTATGGATGTGAGATTTAAATTTTGTTCCATTGGATTGGTCAAAGGATTTCACTCAACCATGCAAAACTTGTTTAGCAAATATCCAATATACTTCTTTTGAGAGAGGAATATAAATTTCATATGTTGGGTTACTTCAATACCTAGATAGTAGTGAAAAAATTCCAAATTTCTCATCTAAAAACCTTTCCTCAATTCTTTCTTTATGGATGCAATTTAATTTTCATTATTTCTTGTCATTAGTAGATCATCTACATGCACCACACGATATACAACTTTTTTTCCAACTTTCTTGACAAACAAAATTGCATCATCAAGATCATAGTGTTTCCAATTTAGTTTCAGAAGATACTAAATCAATTTGTCATACCAGGATCACAATGCTTGTTTGAGGGTATACAAGGATTTGACAAGCTTACATACTTTTTACTCTTGTCCCTTCACAACAAATATTTCTAGTTGAGACACAAAAACACTCTCTCTCATATTTCCATTCAAGAAAGAAGTGTTTACATCCATTTGATGGACTTTCCAACCATTCTGAGATGCCAAGGAAAAGTGATTTTGGATGGTAGCCCATTTTACTATGGGGGAAAGGTCTCCTCATAATTGATGACTTCCTTATATGAAAAACTTGTTTCCATGATCCTAGATTTATGCGTGTCAAGTAAGAAGTCTACTTTATATTTTTTCTTGAAGACCCACTTGCATCCAATTAGTTTAGTTCCAAATGCAGGATCCACCAACATCCAAGTTCCATTCTTTATCAAAGAATCATACTCTTTCTACGTTACTTCTTTCTATTCATCATTATAAGCAACTTCTTTGAAGGAATTTGGTTTAAAAGTTGTAGACAAACTTAATTCATAATCATAGGAAACATCCATAACAACACCCAAATCAGAATTGTCTACATTACCTCCATTCTATCTAGTAGAGCTTCTTGTTCCTGTCTTTCCAACCTCATCAAGATGAACACTTTCAACTTTCTTGGAGAGCCATTTTGGAGGACCTTTCTGAGATGGACCAATTTGTTCAGTTGACTAAGATGGGGTTGAATAAATATTTATCCTTCCAATTCTCTCAATTACATCACTTAAATTGTCTTCTTAATCAATGGTTGGAGCTTCATGAACGAGAGAGAGTGTTTCAGAAAGAGATTCCACATATTGATCCAGCATAGGGATCCCCCCTTTAATATGTGGAATCTCATTATCAAATTCTTGAAAATATTTTGCATTCCCGAATCTATCCAAGCAATCAAGTTTCTACTCAATAACATTGTCAGTCTTGGAATATTCAAAAAAGACCACATCTATAAATATTATAAAATTCTTATTTGCTTCATCATAAGGACGATATGTTTTGGAGGTATTCAACTACCCCTAGAAGATACATTTCCCACTCCTTGCACCAAGTTTGTTTCTTTTTTCCTTAAGTATAAAGACATAACAGGTGGAACCAAAACCCTTGTGATGCCTCACTGAAGGAATGTTACCATACCACATTTGATAGCAGGTCTTGTTTTTAGAGAATCAGATGGATGTATATTCTTAATATACACTACACGTAGAACTGCATCAACCCAGAACATCAACTTAACATTTTTGAGAAATACCATTGAATGTATCATATTTAAGATTTTCTTGTTCACTCTTTCAACTACACCATCATGTTGAGGATTATAAGGCCCAATTTCTTGATGTTGGATCTCATGTTGGTGAAGATAGTTTTCAAATTCATTTTTAGTATATTCTTTTCTATTATTAGTATGAATACATCCAATATGAGATTGTGTACTATTTTAAATCCGTGCATGAGAATTTTTGAAAGTTTCAAAGGCTTCAAATTTGTTCTTCAACATATATACCCAACACATTTTGGTGTAGTCACCAATAAAAGTCATCGTGTATCTATTTTGATTTGTAGAAGGAACAGGGATAGGGTCACACAAGTCATAATGAATAATTTCAAGCCTTGTATGTTCTATGGAATGAGAATCACAGAAATAATATTTGTTGTGTTTTCCTAAGATATAAGAGTCACATTTCTTATGTTTCCTAGGAATGTTTAGCAAATTAGTAACACCATTTTTCTTCAATAAATGAAGACTGACATAGTCCAGGTGTCCAAATATAGCATGCCATAAGAGACTAGATGGTAGTGTACCTTCATCATACTGAGAACTATATGCAAACTTTTGTGCATGAGCATAGGTTCCTTGTAGCTTCAAGAGTCTTCCTTCTTTTGTCCCACTCATGACAAGTGAGTTGTTTGATGTTTTCCTCACCTCAACCTTACCATCAAGCATGTGAATGAAGTATCCTTGTTGGCGGATGTGAACCAAGGCCAACAAGTTTCTCCACAATTCCTCGAGGTTGAGAACATCATGTAGAAGAAAGTCAGAGTGACTAGGTAGTTTGAGCCTGATGGTGCCACGTCCAAATAGCTTGAGTTTTGACTTGTCTGCAAAGTAGGTTAATCCATCTACATTGTCATTGAATTCTTCAAATAAATCTCTTCAAAAAGTAATGTGTAGAGTTTCTCTCGAATCAAGCAACCATGCATCTTTCCATGAGGAAAGTGAAGCATTAAACAAGTCTTCATTTATTCCATTATTGCAATGTGTCACATGAATATAATGAGTGGATTCGAGTTCTTTCCCTTTCCTTGGATTTGGTGATTTTCCTTTCACTTCATTCCTTTATTATCTGATTATGTCCCAAGAGAGCTTACTTGTGTTGAGAACCCCCATCTTCTAGGATGGGTGGTTATGGGAATCCAGATGGAGGTAGCTATCCGTGTGAGCCTTTTTTCTGTATACTTTGTGATCCAATGATCCATCTCTTTTCCTAATAAGAATAATTTCAAGGAATGGAATGAATTCATTCTCCTCAGTCTCCATTGTGAATTTAATGTCGTTAGAAATGCTGTTAAGGTGATTCACAAAGTTGTTTATCTACATAATCTCCACGAGGCCAATTCACACTGGTATCATCAACGAACCTAGTCCAAAATTTTGGCTTAAGAGGGTAAGATTCCAAGGAATTATTTTCAAATTTCTCCATGAAAAGGATGGGTACTATGGGGGAAAATGGCGACCCTATAGCCACCCATGTTGTCTGCTTGAAGTATTCACCTTGGAAGGTGAAGAATGTGGAATGGAGGAAAACTTCAGCAAGCTTGGTAGTTTCTGGGTCAGTAACCTCGTTGACCACCCTGATAGCCTTCTCTAATGTAATCTTAGTGAAAAGTTGTGTTACGTCACAGCTCACAATTTTGGCTTCCAGATCCATCTTGTTTCCTTTGATGAGTTCCACAAAATTATTTGAATCTTTGATATAAGAGTCTTTCTTCCCAATGAGAGGTGCAAGGGCATTGGCCACATACTTGGCTAATCCATAAGTGGATGAATCTATAGTTTTCATTATGGATCTCAGGGGAGAATATTTTTTGTGAATTTTGGGAACTTCATAAATTTTAGGTGTGATTTTATTACTGGGCAAAAGGTGTTTTTTAAGTCTATCATCAATCGAATGAAACAATACAAAGATAAAAATCATAGTGAAAGAAGTTTTGATTTAGGTGATTGGGTACTTTTACATCTACAACTATACAAACAAATGTCCCTCAAGAAAACTAACAAGGACAATAAATTATCACCCAAGTACTATGGCCCTTACAAGGTATTGCAAAAGATTGGTACTATGGTGTATAAGTTGGAGTTGCCTATATATTTGCGAGTACACCCAATTTATCATGTTTCATGCTTAAAGAAGGTTATTGGTGAAAATACACCAATTCAAACTATATTCCCAGAACTTGAAAAGGAAGGAAAAATCATGTTGGAGCCTGAAGAAATCATGGGAACAAGAATTTGACAAATACATAATAGATCAATTTCATAATATCTCATTAAGTGGAATAAATTACTTGTTGAATATTCCACATGGGAGGATGAGTATTTTATACAAAATCATCCAAAACTACTCAGGCATTGAGGACAACACTTTTTTGAAGGAGAGGGAAATGTTAGGTTCCTATAATACTAGTTCAACACCCATATTGTTATTGTTGTGCCTCATAAAATCCCATTATTATTATTATTATTGTGTCATTACATTATTATTGTTATGTAGGCCCTAATTATATTTTGACCCTATAGACTCCTATATATATGAAGGAGGTTTTTTCATTTGAATCATCCAATAATTATTCATTTATGCGATGTAAAGGGAGGTTTCCCACTCGAGGTGATTTATTATCTAGTCGTTGATCTATTTTTCTTATGTTTCTATGTTTCTGTGTTATTTTGAAATGGATACATAAAATTTGGTATCAGAGCGAGCTCGTATGGAATGACATGTGTCACTTTTTAATCTTCGGCCTTGAAACTCTTACATGCAAAACTATACTTTCCATAACGTTTTATGACAGATTGGATAATTGAAGCAAGGGAGGAATGGAAGAATGAAAAAGAAGTGTGGACACTTATTCAAAAGTTGCAGCAAGATCCAAGTGCATCTGATACATTTATTTGGAAAAATTATTCACTGTGTTACAAAGATCACTTATATCTATGTAAGAAATCCCAACTAAAACAAATGATTTTTTTTGAATTGCACACCTCTCATATAGGAGGGAACTAAATATTTTTAAAAACTTACCACATGGTCAAGAAGGATTTTTTCTAGGATGGACTTAAATTGGATATTCAAAAGTTTGTAGCTGAATGTTCAGTTTTCCAACAAAATAAAGTTGAGAAAATTAAGACCCCAGGTATTTTACAACCATTAGCCATTCCAAGTCAGCATTGGGATGAGTAATTAATGGATTTTATCATAGGTCTACCAAATTCCAAAGGAAAGAATGTTATTATGATGGTAATTGATAGAATTACCAAGTATGCACATGTTTTTTCACAATCTCATCCTTTTAAAGCCAATACAATCGCTACTGCATTTGTGGAAATAGTTCAAAAGCTACATGGAAACCCAAAAATTATTATAAGTGACAAAGATCCAATCTTCACTAGAAATTTTTGGATAAAATTATTTTCTTGTCTTGGTACTCCATTAGCTCATAGATCCTCTTATCATCCTCAATATGATGGGAAAATTGAGATAGTGAAGAAATGTTTGGAAGGATATCTCTGTTTCTTTGTATTTGATAAACAAATAGAATGGGTTAAGTGGCTACCTCTGTAGAATGGTATAACACTTCTTTCCATACTGTAACAAAAATGGCCCCATTTATGGCACTTTATGGACATTACCCACCTTCCACTACATTATCTTTAAGAGATAATTCTAAGGTTAAAGGAGTGGAAGATCACATCAAGCATCATCAATAAGTTCTCCAACTCTTAAAGGATAACCTGACTCTGAAATGAAGCAACATAAAGATTAGCATCGTGGTGAAAGAAGTTTTGATGTGGGCGATTGGGTATTCTTACAAATACAACCATACAAACAAATGTTCCTCAACTAATGATAAAAAACTTGTGAGAAAATTAACATATTTCTCATATGCCAAGGATACCCTCTAGAGGTATTTGTTTTATGCTTTGTGTCATTTTTCATGCCTCTAGATGCCTCAAAGCTTTCTTTAACACCTAAGGCATGAGCTTCTTCCTTAATTAAACAAATCTTTTAAAGAAAATTATATTATTTATGTACTCAACACCTACACTAACGAAACATATGCATTATATTTTATATGAAAAATAACATATCACTATTAGAAAAACTCAAATTTCACATATCCTACACAAATTCAATGTTAGGCCCCTATACTACTAGTGTAACCTCTTATTATTATTAGTACATCCCCTTTATTATATTGCTATACTCATCTAGTCCCCATATTGTTACTATTGTGCCCCATAGAAGCCCACTATTGTTATTATTGTGCCCTTACATTATTATTGTTATGTCAATCTGATTACATTATGACCCTTAAACTCTATATATAGAAAGGAGGTATTTTCATTTGTATCATCGAAAATTGGTTCATTTATGTAATGTAAAGGAGGTTTCCCCCTCGAAGAGGCTTATTTCTAAGGCGTTGATCTATCTTTTCTATCTTTTTGTGAGCTGGTTTCATAACATTTGGTATCAGAGCTTTGGATTCTATGGTTTCACTGCTCCAAATAGGTCATCGTGGCATTTTCGCTATAACCTTTTTTTCTGCAATGTTTCAGAAGTGAAAAAAAACCCATTTGAGAGGAAATCACACTGAAACTCGGGTCCAAATTTAAGATATTTTTGCGCTATATTTGCAGAGATATGATTTGAGAAAGTTGGTCTTTTTACAGACTCCTGAATTACATTCCAAACAGGTGACCTGGGGAAAATCGTCATAACTTTCTCTCTGAGCACAGATTGAAATTTTGTAAGAAGGTATAGAAAAAGTATGGACTGTAGTTTCTTGTATATATTTTTCAAAGCCAAAGGTTGAAACAAAGACACGTGGCACTTCATACAAGTTCGCTCTTCTAGAAAGGTCTATAATCAGGTCATCTTGGGAGATTGTGCATAACTCTTCCTTGGAGAATCCAATTTGCATCAAACTGGTGGCATTGGAAAGAGGACATAGAGTGCTACTATAGAACACAATTTTAGAACTAGATGATCTGAAATTACAGAGATACATCAGATTCAATATCAAGCTCCTACAAAGTGAAAAAAAGGTGTGCAATTTTTATTAAATTTTTGCATAAGCTTGGTTTGAAAAATTAGTTTGAAGGAATTAAAAGGGAATAGTAAAGAATTGTTATCAGTAATTGATTCCCCGAGGAAAGAAAATGCAAACACCTAGTAAGCAACCTGAAAGCTCTAGCATGACTCATGAATAAGAGGAAGAAATGCAACATGATATATCAAAATTATGAGACCAAGCGCAACAAGTGTCACTTGCACAAAAAGGTGTAGAAGCTAAGATGGATGGTTTAAAGAAAGGCATGGAAGCTAAGATGAATGGAATGGACACTAAAATGGATGGCATGGATGATAAGATGGAAGAATTGAAGATAAAATTGAATAAGTTGCTACAAGAAATGGTCACTAATGATGAAAGGGTAGTAAAGGAAACTCATGATAAGAACAAAAGAAATGTTAATCATGATTCCATAGACTCTAATGTTGGATCGAAGACCCACCATATTACAAAAATCGACATGAGGAAGTTTGATGGCAAGGATCCCGCAACATGGATATTACAGATGGAGCAATTTTTCAATCTCAATAATGTGCAAAACACACAAAAGGTACGTATTGCAACTTTATATTTGGAACCAAATCAGTTTGTATGGTATCAATGGCTTTGCTCTCGTAAACAATTTATCACTTGGGCAATTTTTATGGAAGAAATGATAACACATTATGAGGATACAAAAAGCAACACTTTTTTAGCCAATTGATAAGTCTCAAACAAAAGGGTTCAATAATGAAGCATATTGAGGAGTTCCAAAAATTGAACATTAGGGTAAAAAATATTCCAGAGGAGCATAGGATTGATGTGTTCATAGGGACTTTAAATGATAATATCCAACATGATGTTCGCCTTTGGAAACCTGATTCATTAGAGAAAACATTCAGGTTAGCAAGAAAAATGGAAAGAAAAATTATGGCAACCAGGAAGCATACCACTCACAACTATAAAGATGGAAGTATTGTTGCCCCTAGCCTTCCACAACCTATAAGGTTGACACCACAACAGTTGGAAGAAAAAAGAGAAAAAGGGCTTTATTACAGTTCTGATAGCAAATACAGTAAAGGCCATAAGTGTGTTAAGAAGAAATTATTCTACATAGATTGTGAAGAGGAAGAGGAAAAGGAGCAAGAAAGGTCAAAAGAAGAGGATATACTCCAGGAACAAAGCCTAGATAAAGAAGAAATGAATCCGACCATATCCTGTAAAGCATTGGCAAGAATTACCACTCCTCAAACTCTCAAGATAGAAGGACAATCAAGAAGAAATAGGCTCAAGAAGTGAAATATCACATCGATAAAGAAGAAATGAATCCACCATATCTTGTAATGCATTGGCCATAATTACCACTCCTCAAACTATCAAGATAGAAGGACATATCAAGAAGAAAAATGTTGAAAAGTGAAAGATCACATCGAGCATTAAGAAATGAATCTGACCATATCTTGTAGATCATTGGAAGAAATTACCACTCGCCAAACTCTCAAGATAGAAGGACATATCAAGAAGAAGAAGGTTCAAACAGTGAAATATCAAGAAGAAAAGTATCAAGAAACATCAAAAGAAAAGGATACTCCCCAGGAACCAACCTCAGAGAAAGAAGAAATGAATCCGACCATATCTTGCAATGCATTCGTCAAAATTGCCATTCCTCAAACGGTAAAGATAGAAGGACATATCAAGAAGAAAAAGGTGATAGTGTTGATTGATTCGGGTAGTACCCATAACTTTATTAATTGTAAGATAGCCAAGGACTTGAATTGCTTCCTAGATCCAAAACCAGAGTGTCAAGTGACGGTTGTAAGTGGAGGAACCATAAATTGCTATGGAAAGTGCCATAATATCCAACTATCCATGGGAGAATATGTATTGAATAGCACAATGTTTTATGTTCCAATGGGTGGTGCTGATGTTGTACTAAGAGTCCAATGGCTACAATCCTTGGGTACAATAGCTTTTAGTTTTCAAGAACTTTTTATGAAATTTTCTTCGAAAGGAAAGGAAGTTGAATTAAAGGGTATCACAGGGAAACCATGAAAGATAATCAACTCTGACACAATGACAAACCTTATAAAGAAAGATCAGCGAGGCGTAATTGCACAATTATATTCACTAATGGTTCGCACTTCGAAATCATGTATTTCTCCAGATCTCCAAAAAGCCTTGGACAATCATTCCAAGGTATTTGAGACTCCCAAAGGTCTCCCATGTATTCGTGATCATGATCATGCTATTCATTTTATTCCAGGATGTGTTCCTCCAAACATCAAGCCTTATAGATATCCATATGCCCAAATGAGTGAAATTGAACATATGGTTACAGAAATGGTAGAGGTTGGTACAATTATCCAACCAAATTTGATAAACAAAGGAAGGTATGAATGGAAGAATGGCGAAGCAGGGAGGGAACTCATTCAAAAGTTTCCAAATATCCCTGTTCCAACAATATTGCCAAAACTTGACAAGGAAGGAAAAATCATATTGGAACTTAGAGCAGTCACAGAAACAAGAACCTGATAGCTATGGAATCGATCAATTTCAGAGTATCTCATCAAGTGGAAGAACTTACCCACTAAAGATTCCACATGGCAGGACAAAAATTTTACACAGAAGCATCAAGAACTACTCAAGCGTTAAGGAAAACACTTTTTGAAGGAGAGGGGTATGTTAGGCCCCTATACTACTAGTGTAACCCCTTATTGTTATTAGTACAACCCCTTTATTATATTTCTATACCCATGTAGTCTCCATATTGTTACTATTGTGCCCCATAGAAGCCCACTATTGTTATCATTGTGCCCTTACATTATTATTATTATGTCTGCTCTGATTACATTATGACCCCTTAGACTCCTATATATAGAAAGGAGGTATTTTCATTTGTATCATCAAAGAATTGTTCATTTGTGTAATGTAAAGGAGGTTGCCCCCTCGAAGAGGCTTATTTCTAAGGTGTTGATCTATCTTTTCTATCTTTTTGTGAGCTGGTTTCATAACATTCAATAAATAAAAAATCATAAATTTAGAAAATTAATTAAATTTTCTACTTTTCATGTTTTTACACCATATTCAAATTTATTGTAAAAGCACCTTGAATCATCCCTCCAATTTAATAATTTGATGTTTTCCTAGGTTTCCATGGAAAAGAATGTATCATGAGACCATCATTAGCTAGCACCCACCCTCAATTCTATCACTAATATACATCGTGTGAATTTGTATCTACACGAATTTGTTATTATTTCTGATTTTTCTACTCCTAGTGTATGTGTACATCATTTTTTTTAAGAGAACACTTTGATGTTTTCTCACACCTACTTTTTTGTTCATACATTTGTATAAATTTTGTTGGTGAATCATGGTTTTTCACCCATATCAATACAATTGTACTAGTCTTTTGGTGTCCTTGTAGCTTTAGTTTTCCCTTTCTCTTGTCATTTTCATTGCTAGTAGTGTAGAACTAGTCTTGCACCATTTCATGATTTTTGTAGTAATTAAGGACTAGTATAAATTATGGTATTCATGTGGATGCAAGCTCTAAAATTAGTAAATGAATCAACCCTATTGTTTTTGTTGTTGTCGCTGATATATGATGTAAAGGTGCCATGATCTTACACAACATCTACATATATTATGACAAGTCCTCCAACTACATCAAAGAGCACTGGGAGGTATTTCTTTTTACCAAATAGAGAAGACACTATAATTTTGACAAGGGTGTTGAATATTGGTGAAATTTATGGGGTGTCCATGAGTCAGGTGCTTGGAGTAATTTTGGCATATTTCATGGATGACATGTCATTATCTTCAAATGATACACACACATGCTATGAATGAGACCTTATTTTGAGATACTTGATAAATCAATTCCCAAGACAAAATGTCATGAGAATGATAATGTCCCAATTATGGTGAGGTTTCCCAACCTTGACAATGATGATCTAATCATCAAAAATATTTTGAACTTAGTTGAATCTAGAGATATAGTAAACCTAGAAATAAGTAGTACAACCCACCTAAAATGTTGAACTACCCCATTTTCCTACTTATATGATCACCTTTGTGGATTGTCAAGATATCCACTTACGATCATAAAATGTGATCAATAATTTGGCTACACCTATGATTCAAGAGAAGGAGGATTAGGAAGATCTTGTAATATCAGATAAATCTAATGGTATGTCCTCTCCTCCTGAAATTACACCAATAAACGATCTAGCTCCCCCATATTTAGAGAGGCTATGTTTAGAAATTCCTTTTTCATAGCCAAAATTTAACTTCTTAGGTGAACTCAAAAATGTTTGTGTTAAAACTCCATTATTTCAAGCCATAAAATATGTTCCAATTTAGACAAAGGCCACTAGACAAATTTGTCTCAAAATTCCAGAGAGGAAAAAGAAAAACCTTAAAACCATTCAAGTGATACAGAAATTGGGTGACCAATGTTGGGAAATTTTGTCATAGATAAATATACAAAAAAATGGAAATCCATTCATAAGTGTTAATATTAACGATGTTCCCATGCCTGATAATTTAAAAAATTTGGAGGAAGTTATTATCGTCATGGAAAAATTAGAAAACGTACTAATTGACTAACAAGGTTTGAGATAAAAAAGGAAAAAGGAGGAAGAAAAGAGAAAACTGAAAACATATAATGTAATAAAGTTTTCTTCTTATAGAGTTATTTTATACCTTTTCTTGATATCTTTATGAAGCACCTAATGAGGGTACGTAGGTTATTTTTAGGATGGTTGCAAAATCACACAAAAATATTATGCATGTGACACATCAACCCAAGGCTAGTGATGTTGCATATCCTCCTACTAATCAAGTGTTGTGTTTCACATTTCCTTCATTTATTTTCTTTAACAAGGATTTTAAAGTAATTTTAATGAGTAAAATATGCTTGAGCTAGTCCCTATCTTCCTAAATTCTAATTTTCATTTGAAATCATCCCCTTTCATATTTCTGATTGACATCATCTCTTAATAACAACATTTTTAAATAAAGGACCATTCTCTATTTCACAATGTCATAGTAAAAAATCCTTAAAATGCTTATTGAGGAATTTATTTTTTCTGAAAAAAGGCGGGGGTGGGGGCCGCTATCACTGAAAAGGTTCATCCATTTCTACCACAACCCCCCTTATAATGTTTGTTGACTACCCTAAAAAAAAGTATTTAAAGTTTATATTGAATAGAGAAAGTATATTTAATATATTAATCACATATCTCCATCCTAAAAACTTGTTTTTATATATAAATATATGGGATAATATATTTACATATGGGGTTATATGTGATATTTTCTGTATAACATGTGGTGGTAGTTTTTAAACTAACCTTTAAATCCATACCCCCATTACTAAATCATCTGTGAGTCATAAGCTCCAAGTTGACTTGATATTCCAAGTCATCAATATAGTGTACAAACAAGTAAGAAGACTAGGTCACGTAATGTTGACTGAGGTAGATTTCACATGTTCATGGTCGAATCGACACCTGATCGGTAGAGATGCAACGTGTGATAATGCAATTAATAGAAAATGATGGTAACACTCCTTTGCAGCCTTACAACAATATCATTTCGCATTATGTGATAGATTGTTTGGCAGATCAAGGTATGCCCCATTCCTCCAAGTTGAGTGATGAGGATATTATAGGATATGCTACCAAACTCTCACAGGAAGGCTAGGAATGGTAAAAGAACTTCCATATTTGTGTAAATTATCTTCCAGATTCATTTTTTATTAGGTTTGTTGTTATGATTGACGTTTCGAATCAGCGACGGTTACCATGGTGAGAAAGATTTATGGAAAACTATTTTATTATTTAGATCAATAAATAGATGTTTGAGATACATCACTGACAATAATCTTAAAAAATATCAATTAATTATAAATAATGTTTTATTATTTTTTTAAAAATACCATTAATCACTATAAATTTAATTAATAAAAACTTTTATTTATTAAATTATAATTTATTAATTGATCTTTTTTATAATTAGTTTTTTATTTTTAATTATTAGTGTAATTATTAAGTTGAAACTTATAGTGTTAAATTATAAGTTTATTTAGGATTTATAATTTTTAATTTAATTTAACTTTATTATTTTTATTTCAAGATTTATTAATATTAATTATATATGTTTATTTAAATAATATTAAAATTAAAATTTTTAATTCGCTATTATGTATTGTTATGTAGTTTAATTTATATGATTTTGATTATATATTAATCTTTTTTAATTAATTAAAGTTTTGATTAAAGTTTTTTTATTGTCATTAATTATGAATATGATTATTAAGTATTAAGAATAGTTGTACTTATTAAAGGTTTTTAGAGGGAGAAATTATATGATTTAATATTTATTTTCTATAAATCTTTCTCATCCTAATGATGAACCATCATTGCTGGTTCGAAACGTCAATCATAACAATAAACCTAATGCGAGACGAATCCAGAAGATGATTTACACAAATATGAAGATCGCAGAAACTTCAATATTGTTAGTAAATGCTAGTTACCCTTCTTGTAGGTGTAATCAACATTACTAGACTTAAGGAGAGGTATTTGTCATGAGTCTCTCCTTCCTTTGTCATGGGACATGGTATTTATAGTGTAAAAATACACATGTCGTGAAGGTCAATACAACATGGTGTATCGATACTATATTGTGATTCTTATGCACCTAGTATGACATAAGCCATTGAACATGCCATATTATCTATTGAAATGTTTAACTAAAATGATATCCCTTATAAGGAGGAAGAAGAAGAACTTCTAGATCTAGCTATGTCACCAAGGGTTAATTAAAATTATAATTAATGTTGAATTACACCACCTAGACATACCATTGGACACCTTTATTCGAGAGATTTGGAGTAAACCTTGGGCAAGAGTTTTACCATGCAAGAAGCAAATTAAATAAGAGATTCCTTTTGCATCAGGACCTTGATACCTGACTAGGAGCTCATCGACGTTGTGTGCCTAGAAAGGAAAATAGCTAGTAGACAACTTCGAAGCCTCAAATTTTGTTGAGGAATTAGACACCATACTACTATGTGGGTTAGATTACAGTGCACTAGAGTTCATGTAAGAGGGTTTTAAAAATGTTATGAATAAGAAAGTTATTGAGACAATGAATCTACCTTAGAAAAGGGATATTATAAAGAATGTTGTAGAGAATTAAAATGAACCATAATAATTGGGACCAAGGAAGTAAATCTAAGGAACACAAAGAGAAGTAGAGGAAGGGTTTCATCTCCAAAATTTCTCTAATTCTATAACCTTATTTATCAAACTCTTCTAAAACAAAAGCATCGGTTAATTATGAAAAATAAAAGACACAGGGCTAGTTTGTTGCAAAAAAACCAAAACTCAATAATTTAACCACCCTAGTTGATGTTATTGATCATGAGGAAAACCCAAAATCCATGGCTAAGGATTTTTTGGAGGGATTCATAAAGGATGCCCAAAAAATTATTAGTATAATTTTAGATTATATCCTCATTAACAACTAGGAATTCCTTCAATTGAAGCCATACATTACTCAATGAAAACTAAGGGCAACCTTATTGATCTAGGCATTATTAATAGGAAAGTTATTGATAATTCATTAACCAAATGTGGCAGAGATGATTTTCTACATACATGACATTGGAGGAAAAGTGGAAACTCTAGATAAAAAATTAGAAAGATATATATTTGACGCAACAAATACTCAAGAATATATCATGTGCATTGGGGAAGGAAGCTCCTACTTGCACGATACCTTCTAGGTTATATCCCGTTTATCTGCATGATCAATGTATTTTTTTCTTGCTTAGACAACTTAGAGACAATCAACCCTATGAATTTGACTAACCCTAGACCTTCATTGAAGTTTACTATAATGCATACATCATAGAACATAATTTTCTTTCTGAACTATACTTTTTTAATCTTTTTTATAAGACAATTCTCAATGGAACCCTAATCCATTCAATAGGGATTTACAGCTTAGATCCTTCATGACTTACATAACTAATTTGGTCAAGTGGAAGAATCAATCATAATTATATGAAAATACATAAACTGAGGCGAAGCTCATGGTTAGGGAAGAGTATCTAGTTGTAGGGATGGTTGTTAATGATCTACTATGGTTGATAGAAGATCCACATGATTTTTTTACCATTAAACACAATCAACATTATGTTATTACAAAATACCATGAACTAGCCAAAACATATTAATTAGAGGTTATCCTAGTTCCTCATGATATTTGGGAGGGGTGGCCACCATTTCTATAGGATAGGCATCCTATGGGATATCCCTACTTCAATATTTTCCTCACTAGGGAAATAATTTATAGATATTCCTTACTTAAGCATGGTTCATGTTAGGTGGGACTTAATTTTCATTCCCCCTTTATTTGGTGTCCTACGTGGTTTTACAAAACTCCCATCCAATGGGAGGAAGAAGAAGAAAGGTCAAGCTAGGAAGAAATGAACAAGACCTTGCGATGTTATAATCTAGGATAATTTGGACACCCCACCTATAACTGAGGTTATTTACATGTAGGAATCCATGAATCATAATGAATTGCATGAGAGAGAGAGAGAGAGAGAGAGAGAGAGAGAGAGAGAGAGAGAGAGAGAGAGAGAGAGATCTGTCTAGTTGTCATGTAACTCAATATATGTGTGTCTAAGAGTGAGAGTTAAGGAATGTTTAAGAAGTATCAATGTCTAGTTGTCATGTAACTCAATATATGTGTGTCAAAGAGAGAGAGAGAGAGAGAGAGACTTAAGGAATGTTGAAGAAGTATCAATGTCTAGTTGTCATGTAACTCAATATATGTGTGTCAAAAATGTTGAAGAAGTATCAATGTCTAGTTGTCATGTAACTCAATATATGTGTGTCAAAGAGAGAGAGAGAGAGAGAGAGAGAGAGAGAGAGAGAGAGTGTGAGTGTTAAGGAATGTTGAAGAAGTATCAATGTCTAGTTATCGTGTAACTCAATATGTGTCTAAGAGTGAGAGTTAAGGAATGTTGAAGAAGTATCAATGTTTAGTTGTCATGTAACTCAATATATGTGTGTGTGTGTGTGTGTGTGTGTGTGAGAGAGAGAGAGAGAGAGAGAGAGAGAGAGAGAGTTAAGGAATGTTGAAGAAGTATCAATGTCTAGTTGTCATGTAACTCAATATATGCGTGTCAGAGAGAGAGAGAGAGAGAGAGAGAGAGTGAGTGAGTGAGAGTTAAGGAATGTTGAAGAAGTATTAATGTATAGTTGTCATGTAACTCAATATATGTGTGTCTAAGAGTGAGAGTTAAGGACTGTTGAAGATGTATCAATGTCTAGTTGTCATGTAACTCAATATATGTGTGTCAGAGAGAGAGAGAGAGAGAGAAAGGTGGAATAAGTTCAGTGTCAAAAGGTTTTCTTGAGCTACAGGTGGATGATTTTTGGAATCATCCACCTATCAAGTTGACTATCGACATCTAGGTATAGCAGTGTTGGTTTGGATCAAGAACTAAGCACAAACTTTTGATGAAAGGACCAAGGAACTTATTTTGTTAATTAAGAATTGTGGTCCTTATTATTATATCCAAGACAAAGGACTTTAATTGTTACATAGAGAAACAAAAACCTTATTGTTGCCTTGTAATAAGACCTAGAAGGGAAACTTGATTATCTAGAAACCATGGGAAACACCTTGCAAAGAAAGGTCGTATGTGCATGTTGGCACCAAGCATCATGGGCCAATGCACTAATTTGTGCAATGCATATTCAATTAAACACCCACATGCAAGCATAAATTGTTAAATGGGATAACACATTATGCATGTCGTATTTTCCAATAATTTACCAAATATTAGCATACCGAAAGTAGTCAAAAACCATAGTTTCATGTTGGGCAAGATCTTGAATTGAAACACTCACCTCAACTCAACCCACAAGGTTTTATAGCCACATATAATTTTCATATTAATTACAAGTCTGGAATATTCTTGTTGTCTTTAATATAACTAGCATTACGAAGCTACTATTTCCATTCCTATTCGGTCCACCAAAATGATTCACTCTTTATCCAAATTCAAATGAAGATTCTTGTAATTAATATGACTCTTGTAATATGTGTGTGTGTGTGTGTGTGTGCATGCGCTCTGTAGCACATAGTAGTGATTGATATATAATCTCTATAACTCATGCTTGCTTTTGATATAAATCATAATATAAATTTGTGTGTGAATTTCTTTGAGTTTTGTGATTATGATATGATGCATTATTTTGGATGAGTTTGGGACTAAGCTAAATCCTATGTTAACTATATAACAATTTGAAGGCACAAGCCAACCTTGGGAAGGGGCACACTCAAGGTGAAATACTATCCCATTTGATTTTTCTTTTTATTCTATAAGTAGATTAATATTTTGGTTATGTTCACAATAGATTTCATGCGTTGGCATGCTTTTATATTCAGCTGATCTTAGATCAATTTATTATATTTTTTTTTATAAAAATAGTTAGAATAGTAATCAATGTGTCATTTTACGTTCTTTTCCTTGAGTTCATATATTATTAATTATTTCATATTGCGCTGATTTTGGGATGAGACATGTAGTTAACCACTACAGTGCTACCCTACTCTAAAGCAGATGTTGTAGAATAAGGTGTTCTAAAATTGCTAGGATTTGAGTTTACCCAATGAGACAAAGATAGCCACCCTTGGATGATACCTAGGTTCATGAGGTACCATTTAGCCAAGTAGTCAGCTATCCTTAAGCCAATTATTCCATATGATCTCATTTCCTCATTGTTGAAGAAAGTGTAACTAGGTTCAGTCTTGATATATGTAATTTTGATCTTTGTATTTATCAAAGAATAGAAATATTATTTTTGTTATTTATATCAATGAGTTTCTCTCTCATTGCATAGGTATAGCACATGCCAAAGTGTTATAGGGATGTCAAAGAGTTAAAAAAAAATGTTGAAGACCCTTAAGGGCATGTTACACCATGTATATTTATGTATGAGAGTCCAAGAAATACCTCCAAGCCAAGTCACAAGTCTCCTCCATGCAACGACATCAAAAAAAGAAGAAATTTGAAGCATAGAAGTCAAGTCGACCTAAAGAAGGAGCGGACCTCTATATGTAAGGGTCATTCCACCCCTCCAAAGTTACACAATTCACCTCTAAAATCAGCAAAGGAAAAGGACAAGTATAGGGTATGAAAAAGGATGAAGAAGGAGCCTCTAGTGAAATGAAGAAGGAAGGAAGAAAATCGAAGTTAATAGGGTTGTCTTAGGGCCTATTATAGTCACACGTGTGAAGAAAAGGAGGCTCTCTCTGTTGTCATAAAAACCCTCATTCTACAGTCATAAAAGTTTAGTTGTTGGGCTAAGAAAGGATTGCCTACTAGGCCTCCCACTCAAGCGAAGAAGAAGACCACACAAGCGAAGGAAGGAGAGAAATCTAACATCAATTTCTTGAAGGAATCCCCTCACGCATGTGAAGAAATAGGGCCACACTACTATTACATCCAACCTACAACTATATCTCAAGGAAGAGCTCGATTGTAAGAGGGATAAGGCACTCTTCATAAGGGAAGGAGTCTACTTAGGAACAAAGAAAAATGTCTCTTCTAGTGCAAGCATAACTAGGGCTACTATCAGTTACAAAAAGAAGAACAGAGTGACGGAAGAAGGAGGATGAAGAACTGGATGAAGAAGGACAAAGGCTTGACTTATGCTTGGAGGATCTTCTTATCAAGGGTCTAGAGTTTGACATTTATCAATAGAAGCTTCAATAAAGGTTTTCCTCTCTAAGAGAGAGAGGTTTTTCCTTGGCTGAGAGAAAACATATTTTGTTCTTGTCTCTTGTATTTTGGTAATTGTTTGATGAAGTAAGAGAATATACACTAATAATAAGAAGAAGAATATTGTGTTAGCAAGAAAAGTAAAATTACTTCACAAATTTTTATCATTGTTAGAATAATCTCATTATAACTCAGGTGCCCTAGATTCTTCAACATGGTATGAGAGCTAAGGTGACTCATCAAGTAAGGGCATATCAAGAATACATACAAGATTGAAGCATAAACTCTATAAGCTAAGGGTTTCAAATCAATCAAGGACAAGGAGGTCTATCATCTACTCTTCCACATCCATCAAAGAAGACTACAAAGCAAGAAGAAGAGCCTTTCATATAAAGGCAACTACAAGAAGATCCATTCACAGAAGAATATACACCAAGTTACATCATCTTGAAGAAAATAAAAGCACTCCAATTCAAAGAAGTCTTCATCACCAAGCACTCTCTTTGAATGAAGAAATTTTAAGATCACCAAGATCTAAGAAGGAAAATCATCAAATCGTTAAGGAAGGAGAAAGACTTACCCATCATCAACACAATCAAGTAAGTAATTGTATGTCCTCTTCTGAACATATTAGAATATATTTTTGCAAGGAAAGCAACAAATTGGTTGGGACTGCTAATTTCCTTGCATGGAAAAAGAGGATTGATTTACTTCTCAAGGAGAATGAAATTCTAGAACACATCAAAGGGAGTGTCACTGTCCCTATTAAGGAACAAATTGAATCCCTAGAAAAATATAATAAGGATGAAACAAGGGCTCAAAGTATTCTAATATAATCCATCAAGGACTCTCTCATTCCTTATGTTTCCAAACCTAAAACATTGAAATAAATCCATTATAAATTGATAAAGCTATTATGAGTTAACGCAGTTGGAGAAGTGATATCATTACACAATGAATTGTTCAAGATGAAGATATCCAAGGAAGAAATAGATCCCTACTTCATGAAAATCTCTAATATGAGGGATCAAGTACAATATCTAGGAGAATTCATGTATGATAGAGAAATGACAACTATAATACTCAATGCTCTACATGAGGATTTGGACAACTTCACATCAAGTATATATGCCAAGAATGAAGCTACCCCATTAAATGAACTTTTGTATCTATGCAAAATTGAGGACACTAGACTTAAAGCCAAAGATGATGTGGTATCAAAGGAGCAAGCATTTGCTGCTATGGCCAAGAGAAAAGGAAAGTTTGGCAAGTTTGGTCCACGAAGGACAGGTAACAGAGATATGTCCAAATTACAATGCTTTGGCCGCCGAGACTATGGACACTACGAAAGGGATTGTCCCAAGTTTAAGAAGGAAAAAAATAAGAGGAAAAGAGAAGAAGATCACATTACGCACGAAGTGAAAGAAGAAGAGAAGAAGTAGAAAAAGGAGGACCCTCTAGATCTATACTATGATTAAGTCAACTTCCTTACATAAGTCTTTTTTGAAATTTTTGGGTATCATAGGGACATGTAGAAGTAGGATAGAATGAATGGTTTAAGAAAAATGGCATCTTCAGGAATATAGGAGCATAATGTAGAGATATGTTAGATAAATATATTCATGTAGAAAGGATGTAGCTATTGAATGACCTCATCAATGTAGAAAGGAAATGATCATGATAAAATCTTAGAAAGTCATTATCATCAACAAAGAAGAAGCATTTGCAGGATGAGGACTACTAAGATCCTCCGGTAGAATCTTCGATAGAAGATTCATAAATTTCAGAAAAAATAGATGTCTCGATAGGAATTCCCCTCATGGGATTTAAGAAACGATGATATGCAGGCAAGAAAAAAATGAAGCAAAACAAAGAGGAAATATCAAAAATCTATCAAAGGAAGAAAAGATGATCAAGGAAATAGTCAAGATGAGGTATGTATGCGTCTATGTTTTTAGTTTAAAATTCATGTAATCATATGTATTAATGAGCATAAGGGGTGGCTCTAAAAAGATGGTCAAGAATAAGGAATATCTCTTTCATTAATAACATGCTCGAAGGCATGATTTACACACCAATAAAGGTCAACATGAGAAATGGCCTCATAAGAAGTATGAGGTGGTTGAATAAACAACCTATCAAGAAGAATATGAGAAAATAGATCAAAGATGAAAGAACACCATGGTCATTAGGAATCTCATCTCACAAATTCATTAAAGACATCTCTTGAATGAAGGCTCAAGAACTCTGAGAAAGGAAGAAAATGATCAAATGACCCTTAACACTTAGAAAGGCCTCGGAGATATGAAGATACAGGATACTGATTCAAGTCAGCAAGAAGTCATGATGGAAAGGAATCTGGCAAAGTACTATTTCATTTATTTTTTGTGTAATATCGAGATGAAGTTATGCAGGGTTACTAGAACAAAGTATTGAAAATGCAAGTACAACTAAGCATTCATATGATGAATATTCCGGACAGAAGAATGATGAAAAAGAAGTAGCTATATGATGGAAGATCCATACATGCATCAATAAGGCCAATTTCCATACAAGAATGACATGACGAACCAAGAAGGAAAGTAATCGATGGTTGATGCCCTATAAAGAAGAAGCTCAATTGAATTTCATGACATCAAGGAAAAAAGTTAATCAAGCAATGAAGGACCCATGAAGAAGAAGTTATTGATGTGTATAAGAGTCCCTAGCTAAAAGAGAGCTTTGAAAAGTTCCTGATTAAAAGGGAGCTTGGGCAAGTTCCTGGTTAGAGGGAGATTGGGTACATTCCTTTAAGGAATGGGCATATATTCCTTAGTTGAGAGGGAGAGATAAAAAAGAGATTCTTGTCTTCACTTTGCAAGAAAGAATGGAGGATTGGGTAATCACCTGGCATCCGATGTTCTTTGAGGATGTTTAGGGAATCTGAGACAAGAGTAGGCAAGAGGACCGATATTTTTTGAGGGTTGGGAACCCGATATGAGAATATTCCTAGAAGGTCATACTCAATGAACACCTAAGTGGGTATGTACCTTGAGAGACAATGATGAAGGTGTCTATAGTCATTGGTCTTGCCAACATTGTGCTATGATATTGAGGGATAGATCTATCAGTCAAGCCCTTGTTGTGGAAACAATGTTGACTACTATGATGCTATAACAGATGGATTGCCAATCTAATTTCGCTTATGTGAATTATTCATATTGAAAATATCTAAACACCTTGTAAGGATTCATGAATGCCACCCTATTTAAGAGGGATCATTTACGAAAGTGTAACTAGGTTCCGTCTTCATAAATGTAATTTTGATCTTTGTATTTATAAAAGAAAAGAAATATTTATTTATTTATTTATTTATATCAATGAGCTTCTTGATCATTGCATAAGTCTAGCACATGTCAAATTGCGATAGGGAAGTCAAAGAGTTAAAAGAAATGGTGAATACCCTTAAGGGCATGTTACACCATGTATATTTATGTATGAGAGTCCAAGAAATACCTCCAAGCCAAGTCACAAGCCTCCTCCATGCAACGTCATCAAAAAAGGAAGCAATCTAAAGCATATTAGTCAAGTGGGACTCAAGTCATAAGGTCGGCCTCAAGTCAGCCTAAAGAAGGAGGAGACCTCTATATATAAGGGTAATTCCACCCCTCCAAAGTAACACAATTCACTTTTGAAACCACCGAAGGAAAAGGACAAGTATAGGACAAAGAAGGAGCATCTAGTGCAGTGAAGAAGGAAGGAAGAAAAACGAAGTTAATAGGGTTGTCTTAGGGCCTCTTACACTCACACTTGTGAAGAAAAGGAGGCTCCCTCTGCTATCATAACAACCCTCCTATTACAATCATAAAAGTTCATTGTTTGGGCTAAGAAAGGAGTGCTTATTAGGCCTCTCACTCAAGCAAAGAGGAAGACCACACAAGCAAAGGAAGGATAGAAATCTAGCATCTATTTCTTGAAGGAATATCCTCACATGTTTGAAGAAATAGGGCCACACTATTGTTACATCAGACCTGCAACTATATCTCAAGGAAGAAGTATATTATAAGAGGGATACGATACTCTTCATAAGGGAAGGAGTTTACTAAGGAATAAAGAAAATCATCTCTTCTAGTGCAAGCATAACTAGAGCTCCTATCAGTTGTTGAAATAAGAACAAAGTGACAGAAGGAGGACCAAGAAGAATGACAAAGCATTGACTTGTGCTTGGAGGATCTTCTTGCCAAGGGTCTAGGGTTTCACATTTATCAATAGAAGCTTCAATACGAGAAATTTCAAGAAGTGTTTTCCTCTCTAAGAGAGAGGTTTTTTCATGACTGAGATCCAACATCTTGTGTTCTTATCTCTTGTATTTTGGTAACTGTTTGATGAAATACGAGAACATATACTAATAATAATAAGAAGAATATTGTTTTAGCAAGAAAATTAAAAGTATTAGATATCATTTTTGGGATTCAAATGCGTTAAATAATTCATTCATCTATGACCATGCCCATGAGAGGTAGTTGTAAATGACTAATTTCTCATGATTTTTGAATAGTCCACTTATCACTTATTGCATCAGGCGATGTTCACAGGGGTGAAGAAGTGGGATTGAAACTAGTGAAATAAATCACATAGTGTCACTAGTGAAATAAATCACATAGTGTCAATAATCACTTCTGGGGCTTGCACTCGGTAACCAAGACTTCCCAGGAGGTCACCCATCCTAGATCGCCTCTGGCTCAAGCACGCTTAACTATGGAGTTTTCCCCACAATCAAGCCCACTTAGCTTGCTACCCCATTTGCAAAACCTTAGCAAGTATTGTGCCTCATGAACCATTTAGGTAGAGTTCCCTTCACTCTTTTGAATTAAGTATTGGGGGCTTTCACAATGCATTATATTATATATCATTTTTGGGATTCAACTACGTTAAGTAAGTCGTAAGTCTATGGCAATTTAATGACTTACTTAAAATTGGTGAAATAAAATACCTAGATATCAAATATCTATGTTTACCCATGCTATTTAGCCCTCTAATATTCCAAGAGACTATTTTGACGATTCATGAGAAGATGATTGGAGAAGATACTCCATAATATTATTAATCTAACCTAAATTTGATAAGAATTCCTCAACTTCTCACAAAACTTCTCTAGATGTTTTTTCCCCTTCCTACTATGATCATTTGTGGTTTTTCCTTTAGGTTTATGCAATTGAGATGACCCCTTATTCCCTGCATGTGAGATTGTGCCTTTGGACATATTGATGGAGGAAGTGTTGAACTTGTTCTACAGATATTTCTTTTGCCTTTGTTTGTGCCCAAGTGTGAATAAACTCAAACATATATTTTCATTTGAATTTAGATTTTCTTACCAATATTCCACCCCCACGATTGATATCATGGTGGCTAGTAATTCTTTTAGATCAGAGTAATATATAGTTCATCCATGTGTTAGCGTTTTGAGTGTTTATCCCCATTCGATCCAACTAGCTCCTCCATGTCCATTGGTTGTTGCATTGCCTTGGCCATCTCTTCCTCCATAATTTCACCAACTTGATCTTCCTAATTCATAACTACTAACTGATTTATGTTAAGGTTCAGGATTTGTGCATCTTGACAATTGCTAACAAACAATCCCAAATTAGAGGAGCATGAAACTGGTAATTTTGTGGATTGTAGTATTCTTCCTAGAATTTCATAAAAATGCCTCCATTGTTTTTAAGTTAGGGGTTGTTTTCAAAGACTCTCTTCTTGTCTTCCAAATTAGAAAAGTAATGGAAAGAAAAAAAACCAACCCTCAGTTGCAGGTCTAGTGAGCTCTTAAAATTCTATTTTAACTGAATCCACTTTACAATATCCTATTTTTTGGGCCAAATTCCCATAAACTTACACATCAATGCGTAATCCTTCATAAACTTCTTGAATTACTAAAAACTATTATTCAGAATGACAAATTTTGGATTTGATGTTTCCTTTGTAAGACATTTCCCTCTCTGGGGGGCTTGCTAGTAAGCTGCTAGTATTGGGGTTTCCTCTTTTCCTTCATTTCCATAAGATGAGTTCTCTATGTTGTTTGACTTCTTTAATGTGCGAGCTACTATGTTCTCCTCGAGGGGTGTTCATGAGGCTGATAAATAAAATTAGCTCATTGGATTTTCCCTGGTTTGACGGATTAGCATCGACAACTCCTTTGTCCTTTTCTATGTTTTTTTGTTGTTTATTTTATCTTTTTCTATAAAGTTATGTTATATAAAATTATGTTGCTTAATTATTTATGAATGAGAGTGTTAATTGAATATTTTTCCTATGCCTTTGTCTCCTTCATATTTAATTATAATATAAATAATGAAGTTATTTTACTTGATTATTTATGATTAAAATGAGAATAAAATATTCGACTACATATTATTTCCTTTATTCTTTTATTATAACAACAATTATTTTTTATTTTTTAAATACTCTATTTTGGATAGTCAAGGTTGAAGAGATTTTGTAAAAAATATTAGATGAATATTTTTATTTAGTCTCTTTAAATCAATAATGTTAATTTATAATTTTTTTTAATCAAAGATTATAGATTTTTTGGTAAAAAAATATAATATAATATATAATTTAATAAATAATAAATAATATGGTTCATCTATAATCATGATATTTAAAAATAATATGTTTAAATTTATTTAATAATAATCTCACTAAACATTTTCAATAACCTCATTTTCTAAACTAATAATAAAATATGGAGAAAATAATAATAACTTCAATTATGTTAAAGCATATAAATGAATCATTTCTTGTTTTGAGTTCACAACCAACCTATATTCACCCATCATCCTTAACCAACTTTATGTTTTCTATTGTAATATATTTTGGAAATTAGCTATACAAATATAAACATTGATAGAACCAAAATGGGAGACATGTAGATCAACCTAAATTTGAGGAGGAAACTAGATCCTCATTACAGGCCTCCTATGACTTCAAGTTTAGACATTACATGGTGAAAATGTCTCTATTCTTCATGGGTCAATACCTATCAAGGACCACACTATGACTTTGGTACTATGGCTATGGTTCTAAATACTTGTGGTAAACCTATTCAACTTACCTATCAATGAGCACACTATGGCTTTGGTTCTTAGTGCTTACCATAAACCTATTCAACTTAATGATTGTCCAATAACTAAGGCATAATAAATTATACCTATTAAAACAAATAATAACATAAAATATATAAATAAATGTATTAATAAAATTAGAATCTTAAATTCCAAACCTAAACCACCTTATGATAAACTTTAGGTTAAATCACATCATTTCAATAATTTAATTAAATAAATATAATATTTAACTAAAATAAAGATAAGATTAAAGAAAAATATTTTGTAAATTAAAAGCTTTTAAATATCCATTAATAAAACACTAAATTTTTAAAACTAATAAAAAAAAATGATGGAACAACACCTCCCTTGTAATAGGTCGTAGAGAGTGTTTTCTTATATATATATATTATATAAACCATTGAAAAAGCAAAATATATTTATCACAAACGTAAATGTACTTAATACCAAAGGAATCAAATCTTTTCCAAAATAGTTTTTTTATTTTATTTTAATATAAAATAATTAATTTTAAAAAGTAAATTATAACTTTATTATTATTGTTATAAAAATAATATATATAACATAAAACAAAATTTTATAAATGGTTAGAAATTATAATCCATTTTATTTCAAAATACTAATTTTATAAATAATATTTTTCTCTATTATAATATTGTAAATTAGTATCATATCTTATTCAATACCATGTTAAATTAAAAAATAAAAATAAATCTTTAATAAAACAAAGAAAATTGAAAATATACCAAATTTAAATACACATTGAATCTAAAAAATAAAATATAAAATAACCAAATTTTCAAATTTCAAAATAAAATAAAAATAAACCATATTACAAATTCCAAATGTTAGAAACATTATTCTGAACGATTACATTTTTTAAGTGTCAAATCCAAAAGATCTGGCTATCACTAAAAAAAATTTCGGCTGCCTGCAATTACATAATATAAACGTATCAATAAAATATCACTACTTAAATTAGTTTTTAACTTAAAAAAAATGTATTCACAATATTTTTAAGATAGAAAATCTATCATACACAATGCTACAATATTAAACATATTAATCAGTCGGTTGATTTTAAAAAGTCCATTACCATTACGTTTACCATATCACATAATGTCGTTATATCCACACACGTAAAATTGTCATCCCATTTTTTAATTTCATCTAACGTTTGAGTTGATACTCATAATATTGAATCACCTTTTCCAATTATGGAACTTTCTTTTTTCTTTTTTAAGGTGAAAAAATTTATCAAATTCAGTTGTCAAATTAACAATGAAGACAATCATTTCTGATGCAGGAGCATCAAGACCCTTCATTTATAAATATGGAATAAAAAGGGGGTGTGAGAAATTTTAGTATTTTGTTATTAAAATAGAAAGTAAAGCTATGTAAATATTTTTTTCCTAAAGGATATGGGAAAATTAGTTTAGGAAAAAGAATTGGGATAAACCTTCTATTTTTTTCAGTTAAAATTAGAAAAGCTTCAAGCTTTAAATCATTGTGCAAAAAGGGAAAAAGCTTGCTTTTTCCTAAGAGATAAGGTCTCATTGTATCCATCATTATTATAAATAAGAGGCCGCTGAGCTCTCAGGATCAGAGAGGGAGGCAGCGTCAAAGCACAATTTCAAAACCTCTCCAGCTTTTTAGTATAATGGATCTTCTGATATTATGCATGTATCTTATGGTTTGACGGCGATGTGTATAAAAAATGCTTGAATGTTATCTTGTGAATGGAATTTTGAAATCACTGTAAGAAGTTGAAATTTCAGGGGCGCAACTGTTTGTAAGCGCTATATGCATTAACCTTGGGTTAAATCTCTGAGTGTTACGTAGAGACTGTGGTGGTATACGTTTTAAACCCGCATAAATTTCCAGCCATAAAAGGAATCATACCCGTGACAGTTTTAATTTATATATATTGTTGATTGAATATTGGCTGAGTGTGTAGGCTTGCGCAGAGGTTATCTGATCCGTCAAGGCTATTCGTTGGAACGTTGAGGCGCTGTTGCACTAATGGTTCCACTCTATATATTGGCGGAACGCACAGATCTGAACCGGCATTCAGTCACATACCTATCTGAGATAACCGCGTGGAGAGCTTCAGTGATAACGCAGTGGAAGCGTGGTTGAACCGATCTCTGTCATAAAAACAGCTTTCCATCCTTGGATGCAAAGCATTCCCAACAGTCCGCGGATTTTGCAACTGTGTATATATGTTGGCGTGGATAATTCTTATGTTATCTAAATTGCTGTGCGTTAAACAGTGAGTTACTGTGCGTATATTATATATATAGCAGTGGAGAAACATTATAAGCATTAAATATGCAGTGCGCATGTTCTACATTTCCGTGGGGAATTTTGTGTGTGTTTATAACCTGCTGCCTATTCGCGTGGGTTGTGTTTTTAAAGAACCAGAATTTAAAGTGTGATGTGCGCATAGGTATGTGTATAAGATTACGGGTTTGGGTTAATGAGAATTGATGCCACATACGGGGGTTGTAACGCTTTAATTTATTATGATACGTTCTGAGTTTGGGTGGAAAATTGTTGTAATTGTTATGATTGTATTTAGTCGTGGGTTAACACATCAATCTCAAGGATCGATTCCAGTAAAGCGGGTATTCTAAACCGGAGATTTGACTGTTTGTTGGTATTTTTAATTTGATTATCAGAACGCCTTACGATATTTCACTGAGCTGGAGAATTGTTGTGAGTTTTATTGAAGGATCCTGGGTAATTGCAGGTCTACTCTGCATCAATTTCTCGCTGCTATCCGTGAATGTCAGTTGACGCATCACTGTTATCAAGGAAACCACGCCACCTGGAATAACTCGCTGGTGGTCTGTTCACTCCTGCCAGATGCCTCTGGGTTTTGGGCCATTAACCTGTTTCCTTACATCTGAGGAAGACAAGCTCTTAACCAAATAGAAGCAATTTTAAGGCATACTCCAGGCCCTCTATACATTTACTTTTACAATAAACTATTTTACATTTTAAATAAAATAAAATATATATATATATTTTTTTTGTAGGCAAAGGTGGTACTCGTATTTTCTATTATCACATCAAGAAATTACAGTAGTATTGGTGGAACCATCTACCTGCCCACCAGGGGAAAACCGAGTAGGGTATCCACCTAAAGTTTTTAACAGCAAACCAAAAAAAGAAATACCGCATTCTATTTTTCCAAGCTAAATAAACAGTACAGTCCTTCCCTGTCCTAATTCTGCTGATATGCATATAGTAGCTATCTATTACAAAATGAGGGAAGCTGTCTAGTTTATCCATATACCGTAGATTCATCAAAAAGAAAACAGGAACAAAAGCTACTCAACTGCATTTGCAAGGATTGGAGAGTTCTCCTTGCTGCTCTTCTGCTGGCTGTCTTTAAGCAATTGCTGAATCTCATCTAACTGTTTCCCCTGCATCTCCATGGAAATTTGCAGGATGCGGATCTCTCGTCTCAAGTTAGGGACACCCTGAGCCAACTCTGCCATTTCAGTAGCCACCTGCTCCAAGGCCTTGGCAAGCAACCGTTTCATCACCCAGTAAATGTGTAAGGACGGCTTGAACAAAGACATTCTGCCTCTCGTATTACCGGGGTCATGCACCAGAAATTCCCAATCCTCCATTTCCGAATCAGATTGGGCTTAGATTGCTTCTTCTTCCATGTTTTGTATGATTCGCCTGATTTTGGGATTGATATTTTGAGCGTAAGCTCTCTCGGCACGCTGAATTTTATGCTTGAAAGTTTTCCTGGCCCTCCTAGCAGGTCGCCTGCTCTGCTCCGGCTCTTCTCCCCTACCGTCCCGAGCTTTGTTAGCCTCACTATCCTGACCACGGATCGAGGCAGCCTCGCGGACTCCATGACAAATCTTCCTTCGACGCCCTCGCTGCGGTACCCGTCTGCCTCGCCGGCTCTGCTGGCTAACTCCCATGGCATACTACTCCCATTCCTCTGCATTCTTACTCTGGTTGCGGCTTCCCTCCTCATCTGAAGTATCAGGAATTTCGAAAATTTCCTCCGGGTCCTCTTCCTTCATCACCCCTTTTCCTTTCCGGTCTTGCTCTCTCGTTCGCGCAACTTCCATTTCCTCCGCTAACCGAGCCCTCTTTCTAGTTTCCATAGATCCGCTCACAGAAGGCCAACTATGATTAATGCAGGAGGCTCTCAAGCGACCTGTGTTTCCTCTCGCGTTGCGAACGTTAACTGAATTCTTCTGATGCCAGGTGCTTTGCATGCAGGATTTTATAAATTCCTGGAACCCACTCCTGCTATCAGTCCCGCTGTCCGAGTCCTGCCATCTGTTACTCCGATCATTGCATTTCCTATCAAACATGCTATTAGATTTATTCCGGTTTGAAGTCACTGACATGTACTCGCCATTTCTGCGCCACCTCGAATCTATGATTGGGTTTATATGAGGCGGATTTTTCCCCTCAGATTTCTTACCTTTTCGATGTGATCTCGCATGGCGATCACCGATCCCCGCTCCAGGTCCTTTCTGACATTCCTTAACTGCCTGTCCCAAATTCTGTCCGTCTCCAATGCTTCGCACGAGTATTGCAATTTGCATGGGGATCCTATTCATAATGAGCCTGCGTGGTCTGGACGCTCCACGTCCCCCTGTTGATCTAGCTCATCGCTCCCCACCTTTCTACCTGTGGCTTGGTCATGATCAGCGTTGATTATGGTTGCCAGGTCCATCCATTCCCTGTGCCCGCACACCGCTCTCCATTGAGCATCCACCGTGCTGCCGCGGCCTCTGCATCCCCAATTTGCCAAGAAATCAGCTGCCTGGTTCCCTTTCCGCCTCACATGGTTTATTACCTTATACTCAATTCGTTGCAGAAGATCAGCAATTTCGTGAACAATTCCGGCTGTTCGCCAGCTATTCGTGACCTTCTCCCAATTCCGGCCATTGCTGAGCTTCTTCAGCATTTCCACCGCGATCTGTGAGTCTCCTGTGATTTCTAGATTGGAGTAGCCATTTCTTACCGCGATCCGCAGGCCTTGATGCAGAGCCCAGAACTCTGCCTCATTATTTGTTATTTCTCCCCTCCAATCTGCAAAAATCCATATTACCTGATTGCTGTTGTCCCGAAAAATGCCTCCAAAGCCTGCTTCGCCTGGGTTCCCCTTCGAGGCCCCATCGAAATTCAATTTTATGAAATTATCTTTGGGATAGCTGAATTTATCAGGGCTTTGGATCCGCATCTCATGGTTGGGATTCTGTTTGTGGAAAACCATCTCGAATTTTAAGTTTAATTTGTTCAGTATTTCTTCCTCCACCTGGTTGACCTTCCAATCCTCCCCCACCCATTTATCAACCAAGATTGTTTCCCGCAATAATTTGACTGCTTTTCCCCAAATGACTTCCGGTTCCTTTGCTGTGTTCTGGAATATCCTGCGATTTCTCTCCTTCCAAATCATCCATAGTACAAACCCTGAGATGAGGTCCCATGCTCTTCTGACCACTTTGCATTGAAAGACTTCCTTATTCCATTGAAAAACCACTTCATTGAATTCACTAGGGGCATTTTCAGGTTTACCAAAGGTTCGTTTGGTGTTTATCCACAGGGTCTTTGCAAAGGGACAGTTTATCAGCAGATGATTTTTGGTTTCCCCCTCTGAATTACACAGACATCTTCTCGATGGGCCATTAAAACCTTTCTTTTGAATTCAATCCCAGGTTAGGATTTTATTCTTTGATGCCAACCATATAAATATGGAGACTTTCGGCCACCAATTCCTTTCCCATATAATTTTCCAGTCAGGGTTCTCTTCGTTTCCAGTTTGAGCGGAGGTTAGGAAGTAAGCCTCCTTGGTGGTGAACGAGCCTTTCATTGAATTCCCCCACCTGAGTATATCTCTACCATTGCGAGCTTTAATCTTTCTTGACTCGACCTCCTTCCTGTAGGCTTCTTTTTGGTCTGGACTGAGCTCTCTGTCCCACTCCTTTAGATCAACCCATATTCTCCAACTTTCTTCTAGGTTATTAGCTTTTCAATAATCCTTGACATGAGGTCTATCTCCTCCTATTCTATCACGGATCTGTTGAAGTCCCTATATGCTGCTCAGTCTTTCCTTCTGATGCCATTTATCTTCCCAGAAGTTAGCTTCTTCACCACCTCGGATCTCCCAGAAGGTATGCTTTTCAACCAAATCCCTGTTTAGACGAGCTAGGTCCCAAATAGATGACCCTTTGGGAGTTTCTCTCCGCCTTAAGATTTCCACTGCAGTTTCGGGCATATTATACTTTTCTTTCCATATGGTTTTCCAAAGATCATTTCCCCCCCTAAGCCATCTCCACCAAATTTTCGCTCCCAAAACCTTATTGAGAATCTCAGGGTCCCTCAACCCCAGTCCTCCTTTCTCCTTTCTTTCAGTTAACTGACTCCAGGAGGCTAAGGCCCATTTTTTCTTCTGATCAGCCCTCCCCATATAAAATTCCTGATGATCTCTCTTATCCTTGAGCAAATACCTAGGGGGGCTGCCATTATTGATAAAGGGTAGACAGGGATAGCTTGAAAGACAGATTTTGCCAGAACAATTCTGCCAGCTATATTTAAAGTTCTGAAGGCCCAATTTGCCACCTTATTGCTTAGCTTATCTAAGACTCCTTGCCAATTTTTCATTTTTTTGGAGGTAAAGTCCAAGATGTTGCCCAAGTATTTTGTAGGAAGTTCTCCCCTCCTGAAGCCCAAAAGTCTTATAAGGTGGGCTTTGACCTGATCCACTGTGTTAAATATGAAGACGCAGGATTTGTCCCTGTTGATTTCCAGACCTGAAGCCTCTGCAAACAGATCCAAAATTCTTCTGAGGTGTTTTACCTCTTTGACTGTTGGTTCCCCAAACAACATGATATCATCAACAAATTGCTGATGAGTTAATGGCAGATTATTTCCCCAGAGCTTAAGACCTTTTATTATGTTTGCTTCTCTTTCTTTCTTGATAAAGCGACCCAGTCCTTCAGCAGCTAGAATGAACAAAAATGGAGATAATGGATCTCCCTGTCTAATACCTCTAGAAGCAGTGAACGTTTTCGAGGGGGTCCCGTTCACAAGAATAGAAAAATTCGGGGAAGAGATCAAGCTATGAATCCAGTCAATCCACCTCCTACTAAAACCAAAACTTTCCAAGACTTTCCCCAAATAGTTCCAACTTAATCTATCATACGCCTTCGACAGGTCTAATTTAATCATCATACCCTTTTGTTTTTTGACTTTTAAGGAGTGAATAACTTCTTGAGTTACAACCAGACCATCAAGGATCTACCTTCCTTCAACGAAACCTGTTTGTTCAGCAGATATTAACTTGTCCAGGAGGGGTTTTAATCTCCTGGCCATCATAGATGTTATAATCTTATAAATAACATTACACAACGCTATGGGTCTAAAACCATTGGCATCTTCCAAATTATCACCTTTAGGGATTAAAGCATAGAAAGTGGAGTTAATGGCAGGCCATACCTTCTGGTTCATCCTAGATTCTTCTACCAGCTCCAGAATCTCTTTCCCCAGGAAGTGCCAACCTGCCTGGAAGAAGTCAACTGTGAAGCCATCTGGGCCTGGAGCAGTACCTTTCTTCATTGCTTTCACAGTTTCCTCTCTCTCTTCTAAAGTGGCAGCTCTCATCAACGCCTTATTTTGGTCTTCTATGACTAAGCGAGGAATGGCTGAGCAAATTTCCTGGATTGCATGCATTCTATCAGCTTGGGGTTCACTTAATATTTCCTTATGGTGATCCATAAGGACTTGTTCAATTTCAGCTTGCTCAACCACTCTATTCCCATTCTTATCTTTGATAGAAAGAATCCTGTTTCTCTGTCTATTTTTGATCATAGCTTGATGAAAGAACTTAGTGTTTCTTTCCCCTTCCCTTAACTAGTTTATTCTTGATTTTTGTCGCCAAAGGATTCCTTCCTGCTTCCGTCTTTCTTCAAGTTTGCCAAGTATTGCCCCTTCCTTACTGATTCTCTCCTCTGTTCTGCCTTCTAGAATCATTTTTTGTTGAAGAGAATCCATTTCTTTTTCCAAATTTTGTTTGTCTTCCATAATATTGCCGAACTCCTCCTTGTTCCAATTTTTGATTCTCCCCTTCAACTCTTTTAGTTTCAGCTGAAACATACGCATTTTTCCTTTGCGCTGTATAGTGCTTTGTCTCCACCATTCTTCAACTTTCTTGATGAATTCTGGGTCTCTTAACCAGAAGGCTTCAAAACGAAAAGGTCTTTTTCCCTGGTTCACTTTAATAACCACCTCTAGTCTAATTGGCCAATGATCAGAACCCAGGGAAGGCATGATCTTTGCTTCAACAAAAATATCCTTGTTCATGATACCTTCAGATACTAGGAATCGATAGAGCCTGGAGGCAATTTGATTTTTACCCCCCCTCCTGTTATTCCAGGTGCAAATCCCATTAATAGTCTAAATGTCTACTAGTCTGAGATCCTCTATCAGTTCATTGAACTTGTCCATGAAGTGATCCCTCTTCCTTATCCCTCCCTTCTTTTCTTCTAAGGATCTGATTAGATTAAAATCGCCACCTATTATCCAGGAAACTTTTGAATATAACCTACGAATGATTTTCATACTTGTTGGTTCGAAACGCGTCGACAAAAGAATATCTATGTGATTACACCAAAAAATCTCTAAACAATGTTATGGATCACAGAAGTCTAAATTCCTTGATTTTCATACTGTTTAGGAAGTTTTCTTTTTCACTGGGAGAAGGAGGTCCATACACCCCTGAAATGACAACCTGCTCCTTAGTTCCTACTATTCTACCCAGGCCAGTAAGGATTCTACTCATACTGGTCCAGCTATCTAAGATGATATCATTCGGGTTCCACAAAATTGCAATACCTCCTGCAGAACCAATGGCATCTTGTCCCATAACTTCATAATGCAGTTTATTCTTGTCAATTATTTCTTCAATTTGTTGAACAGAAATTTTTGTCTCCTGTAAAATCATAATGCCAGGCTTTTCTTTTTTCAGTTTTTCTTTCATATACCTCTGTTTACCCTTACTATTCAGGCCTCTTATATTCCAACTGATCACAATCATTTAAAACTTTTGGAAGGAATGGAAGAATACCTCTGACAGAGGTATCACTTTGCCTGAGTTTATCAACGTTTCTCCCATAGTCTGGATAGTTTCATTCATCGGCTTCCGGCCTCATTTCCTACTGTTTTTGCCAGAGCCGTCCATTCCCGTCTGTCCATTCCCTTGATCGATTCCTGTCATTATCTGCTTGTCCAAGTTCTGCCCTTTTTTTTGCTTATATTTCTGAAATACTTCCTTGTACAATTGTTTTTGTTTCTCAGGTATGAATCTGCTATCTAGATATTTCCATTCTTGGATTAGCTGTTTCATGATTCTCTCCTCCTCAATCTCACCTTCAACTTGGTTTTCCACATCCATCGGGGATTGTATTGCCGTATCTTCCATCTTTCCTTCCGTCTGTTATCCAGTAATTTGTCCTGAGTTTGCGTCCTTACCTTTATTTTCTCCTGAAATGTCCATTGGGGAATTCCCAGGGTCCTCGTCATCCTCCAGATTGACTTCATAATCTTCATTTTCACTCTGAAGAGCCTGAAACTTGTTTTGACTTATTGTGATACTGGATTTTCCTTGAGGTTGGGTTTTTGGTCTTTCATGACTCTGTCTCTTTCTTCTTGTGACCTGTTGGAAACCCTTATCAGTCTCCTCCATTTTCCCTGTATTTCTCTGATGTTCCTCCTGACTTCTTTTCGATTTCTCCTCCTTATTCAACGGGCATTGTCTATATAGGTGACCATATTCGTGGCATTTTTGGCACCTGAAAGGGATGTGTTCGTAATCTATTGGTTGTTGCCACACGTCATCATGATATTCCACCTCAATATGATCTGGGAGGGGTTCGGCTAGATTCATGTAGACACAGATCCTCGCATATGAGTTATATTTGCCTCGTTTTTTAGCTTCTGCGGCTTTAACAAAGCTCCCGATTGAATTCCCTATTCCTTCCAAAATTTCAGGGTCCCAAAATTCATCAGGGAGTCCAAATAGTCTGACCCAGATTGGGGCTTCCAGCAACTTTT
>APFE031270272.1:104284-144889 GCA_000404065.3 Pinus taeda | reverse complement strand
ATTTTCCATATTATATATTATATTAAAAGTTTATTAAAAACATTAATATTATAGTATTCATTAATGTAAGATAATATGCGTTTTAAATACATGTGAATAATAATGATGTATGCTGGTTTTCTACTGTAAATTCTGTGCATTCTGTGCATATTGATATTTGAGTGTTTGTGTACGTAGTTGTTGTAGGTAAAGTGTATACAATATGATTATAGATATATATAGCCTGTGATTGGGGTGTAGTATATTAATGTATGTGAGTAGTAGGTATAAGTGGAGGTGGAGTGGCATCGATTTTGAAATATGGACTTGATAGCCTGGTATATTATTGATGTAATTTTAAACATGTTTTATGTAAATAAAATGCAATAGAGAATGATTATATGTATTAAAATATATAAATAATCTTAATATTTCATTGTAATATATGTTAGGTTGATGGAAGAAAATTTTTATAGTAAGTAGAATGAAGTAAAACTTTGTTCTGAGTATGCTTTTGATATAGGTTTTCCCATTCTTATTTTTTTAAATGATAAAGCTATATTTGTTTGTGAAAATTTAAATGAGGGGTAACATTGATTTGTTATTGATTATAATAATGAATGATTATAATTTTGATGATTATTGATAAGTTATATTTTTTTTTGGTTATTATTAAGAAATATTTGACAATTAATTAACTAAATACTAATACTAATACTAATATGTTTTTGTTGATGATTACATTTTTTATAGTTATTAATAAGAATCTTTTTTATGATTATCTATTAGTTTTTCTTTATGATTTAGTAGGTATATGAATAATTCTCTTTGATAAATAATGGTGAATAGCTTTTTGATAATAAAATAAATACTTCTTGGCAATTGTATGATGCATTTGATGATTGTATAAATGTTTTCAATTTGTCCTTAATCATGACTTTCAATTATTTTTTATGTCTTATGTTATGGTTATGGTATCTCCCCTTAATAGATAAAGGATGAGTAATCCTTAAGGACCAACGTTGCTTTGTGAAATGTTGATAAATAGCCCTTGTAAACACATATTCATATGATTGCTATTTTGTTATTTCCTAGAATGTCCATAACTTGCAGGTTTGTCATGTAGTCTAAAAATCTATAGACCAAGGGCATATAAAACATACAAATCACCTGGGGATTTCACTTAGCCTAGCTTACATGGACCTTTAATAGGGTTGACTTTTTTTGGTGTCTCCTCCCGACTACTTTACTTTTGAACCTCGGCTTCCTCATAGAGAGAAGCTCTCAAAATCTAATCACACTAATGCAATTTGATAAGATGTGCTATTAATTAATGATAGTAATGAATTATAATTTTGATACTATATGGTGATTTGTCATCATTAATTTGTTACTAGTAGTTGGGTTTCTCTTTATGGTATATGCCCTTGTTTCACATTAATTGCAATAACCCTTGTTTTAATTAATGATTATGCCCTTCATAGCTTATGATAAGTAATTTTTATGTGATATGTGCTTGCACTTATTCATATCAAATGTATTTTCTTGTACAAGTAATTGAAGTATAATAGACATAAATGGCTATTCCACTACCTAAAATATGAGAGTATTAATGAGTTCTAAATTATTATTTTAATTTGCATTAATATACTTAACAATGATGATTAGATGTAGAAGATGTGAATTTAAAATGAAATTCCGAGTACCCATGCATGTGACAAAAAAAGTCTGCACTTTATTATTATCTGACCTTTCAGGGAAGGAACCACCTCACATTTATTCTTTATGGAAGGAATCCACTCCTCTTCACTTTCCTCTTCAACCATACAACATCATGATGTGATAAGGCCAATTACAATGATCATTCATGCATAGTACCAAGAGTTATACGTCAAAAGAAATCTAATCATAACAAAATCTTAACTACCTAGTGGGCCTTTTTTAATGAGGTGATCCTACTACATATATTCACTATTAAATATCATAGCAAGACTTATTTAATAATATATTTGATATATTCCCCTTTATCATGATGATGTTTGATGTACTTCATGGTTTCTTAAGACAAAGTTACATATACATTGGTATTTTTTAAAGACTAATCTAGTAAGAATTGAGTTATGAATGGAAATATAGGATGACACAATGAGGATGATTAATCCAAAGACAACCTATGATTTGTATTTTATATTTGGTTAAGTAGAATTATGACTTACACTAATTTTTTTATGTGTGAACTAGGAGCTAGGATCTGTATGAGCAACCAAAGGTCCTTAAGCTCAATATTTTCTTGGCAATCCTATTATTATTTTTGTTCCCTTTAGATTCTACTACTGAAAGGATTCTAGTTATTCATAGATACAATGGTTGTCTCTTACAAATTTCCCCATTAAAATCAAGCATAAATTTTACCTTGTTGATTGAAGATTGTGTTATGGAAGTGCAAATGATTCAAAATTTGATCTTGTGTTAGACAATGGTTATAGGTACCTTTCATTTAAGTATCTAATTTATGCAATACTTATTATATTAATTGATGCTATAGTTTCCTATTATTTAATGGACCCATGGAATGTCCCTTTTACCTTATGTACTTATCATATTTTAGTTATATATTATTTGTCCACACACACACTAAAGTACCTCATTAAAGATTTGGCACAAGACGACAATATTCCTTTTTGAAGGGAGAGAATTGTGACACCTGTCATGCCTTATGCTTGAGCTAGATGACTATAGTAGAGGCTGTTTGGAATAATCCCATTATTTATAAAACTAATTATTATGCGTACTTTTATATGATACCATGTTTTGTGATAATGTTGTATATGTATTTTCTTGATTTGGATAATCTAAGCCACGTTGAGTGATGGTTGAAGGATGGGAGAATCTTAACCAAGGTTAGGGCTCATGTTCCAGTGAGAGTGACACCATATCCTATAGTTGAGAAGGACATTTGAAAGAAAGTGATTGTGGAAATAACCTCCAAAATTATCTTGAGTGAATATAAAAAATAGAAAATGTTTGTAAGACACTTTCACTTTGTTCTTAACACTTATAACTGTAATTCATCCTAGATGAGTTAGACATGGGAAGAGAAAGTGGTTGCATTTGATAATCACTTGATAGTTATTTAAGAAGGGAAAACCTCCTTTGTGAAAGGCGACATAAGGAGAATTTAAAATAAAACCTATGTTGCAAAAAGTATAGGGATTTAGAGCGAACTTGCATTTTGTGATTATGACTTATGGGTTCTTGGATGCCGCCAACAAATATGGTTATTGTTATTGGAGGGAAATTTTTTCGAAATATCCCTATAGCACCAAAAGAGAAACACTTCCAGGAGGGATTTTACTAACAAGTAGTGGTTGTAAAACCTTTTTGGGTTGTTCCTTGTGATACCTATAAACCCTAGTACCTAACATCATTGAGACCAAGCCCAACTTAGGGAGAACATCTATGAAGGTGGTGAATTTATTAGGATTAAAGTAAAAAATTCAATTTTATTTCCCCTATTTGATTAAAATATTATTTATGGAATATTGAGTGTTGCTAGACCAACACCTAGAATCTAGAGAGTTAAAGACTACATCTATTTTTTATTCATGCATTTTTTGTTTGACTCTAACTATTTTTCTTGAGTAACATATATAGATAATTATATATATACTATTATTATATATACTAATTAATATATATAAATATATATATATATATATATAATTAATATATACTCTCATTAAGGATTCAAGAAATACGCATTGTATTATGTTTAGGTGTATCTTATATTCAATTATTTGATCTTTGACTATAAGGCCCAATAGTTTTATTAATTTTAGAAAAGACAGAGGAACACCCTCATTTTTGTTATAATTCTCAAATAAAATATGAATTTAGAAAGGATATTTTTGCATAAAGCAAGAAAAAATGTTACAAGTGACCATACCTCAATCCTTTATTTTCTTACCAGGACCCTACAACCTCTCCTTGTTCAATTGTAGTTATACTCTGTCTTCCACCTTGAACTATTTATATATGTTTTGTTGATCATGCGTGGACTTATACTTGTCTTGCAACTTTTGTAGTGTTTCTTCTACTTGTAGATGGATTTGCTTCATATTCTCTATAAAATTTTCAGACCCCAAAGCATCTCTTGTAAGATCTTACCTCACTCCTCTTTGATGCCCATATGCAATATCCAAAGGTGAAGGTGGAAGATATCCAAAACAAGTTTCAAATTGGGACTTTTCTATAGAAGTGTGGATGAATCTATTGTAAGAATGTTATAGATATACCATATTTTCATCCTAGGTCTTTAGACGCTTCTAGTTGTATCCCCTGAGAAGTTGCACTAAAGTCTTGTTGAATACTTCTATTTGTGGATGAAATGTTGTAGATATATTCAGCTTTGTGTCCATCTTATCCCACAATGTAGTCTAGAATGCACTAAGAAATCTTGTATCCCTATATGAAATGATGCTCCTTGGTATCCCAAAGTGCACCCAAATCTGTCCAAAGAACAAGTTTGTTGTTCCTTGCTCATTGATGGTCTTTTACAACACATTAGAACACATATCTTGTTGAACCTGTCAACTACCAAAAATAGGTATTCATGTCCCATGATCTGAAAATCACTCGTGAGCGATCTCAATTCAATAATTATTGAATGAAGGTATTACAGACTCATGTGCTAGTGTGTGTCTATGTCATCTAAGGTAACAGATCAATCAGATTACAAAATACACAAACACTAGAAAATGGAAAACAGTAAGAGAAACACAATAAGCAAATACAAGAACACAACAAATTTACAAGGAGTTCACCCAATCCTCCTAGGCTACGTCTCCAGTCCAACTTTTAGTGGCGGCCTTTTCTTATTGTGTCTTTAGAGCAGAGTTTTTACAGTGAGGAGCTCAATTTGAGTCTCTTGAAACAGATGATGCTTAGTAGGGTGGTTCTTGGATTCCCCTAGCCACTAGAGTGCACAGGCTCTTCTTTACTAAGTCTCAACCTCAACTAGTCTTGAATGGGATGAGTCCAATTTGGTACCCAATTCTCGACAAATATCCTCTCAGGGATTTCTTGAACCTCTCAATCCTTCTGTCTACTCGATGCTACCTTACTCTGTAGTTTAGCTTGACTCTCTATTTTTTGCTTCTTACTTATTCTCTATTCTGTCTCTCTATCTCACTATCTCCTTCTTTCTTACAGTGCTCGCTTTTCTCTCACTTCGTGCTCTCCTTATCTTTGTTTCTGTTCGTTCATGGCTTAAAGCCAATTTGTCTCATGACTGTTCGCTTCCTCTTCCACCCCTTCAGATCGCTTGCTACTATTCACTTGGAGTTCCCTGCCTTTGCATCATCGCCACTGTGTAACGTCTCGCAAGGAAGTGGCCACTTGTCCTCTCACGAACTGTGCCAACTCTTCCTCAAACAATTCGGTATTTCAGTTATGTTGTGTAATGATTCATCCACCAACTCAATAGTCAAATCAGACTTCAGAATTTTATACGTCGCAACATAATTCTTCCTCCAGATCTAGTCATTCATTGGGCGCAATTTCCGTCGTTAGATTTGGAGCCTCCAGATCCTATTGTGTTCGCTCTTATCGTGCAGGTGACTTTCTTGACCATTAGCCCGTGATGAGAGGTAATTTTCTCTCTCATCTACTGCACATGCATCGTGCAATGTATGGAATCGCTCGTTTTCTGCCAAATCTGCTTACATCACAATATGCCTCCGATATTCTACCATTTTGGAGCGCGGGGCCCACCTTTTACTTTAGCGCTTTCCCTACGATCTCGCAGCTTCCCATGTGACCGAGCGCTTGGGGCCTTTCCTTCTCAAGGGGATTTTCCTAGCGATGTGCGATTAGTGCTAATCGCGCATCAAAAATGGCCTCCGTTTTCTGATCCGAACTTCCTAACTACTAGTTTGTGTCCTTCACGGTCTGCATGGGCCTTGGTTAGCACATTTTGACTGAGGTCCTCATCTTTCCTTGCTGACTACAAAATGCCACTATCCAGATCTCTTCCTGATAGCTCTTCGTTCACAAGTTTTTGAAGTTTGTCCTGATTTGATACAGTCATAGAACTCTAATAATTTTCATGGATCTAATTCGAATCACGACCTTCCCACTGAAAAAGCTTTTGGACCACCAAAAGTTGGTTTTCAAGCATCGACTAAGTGAGGGTACAATTGTCTCACTTGTCCAATCTCTATCCACTTTGCACTGCTCGGCTTTGAACCCTTGAGCCAAACCTTGAGGTACTCAACATCTCCCTTGCAAGTTGTCCTCACCTTCTTGTCTAGAACTGTGTGTTCTTGCAATTAATTAAGATATTCAGGTAACAGGTCATCAATAGAAGGCAATTGACTCTGCTATTCGGGATCTTCAATTAGTGAAGGTTCAAACAATCTCAAGCAATCTGCATTTACGATTGAGTAGATGTGCATGTAAGTTGGTAGATCAAGGCGAAAAGCATTCTCACCAATATTCTCAAGTATCTTGAAGGGTCCATACCTGATAGGCTTTAGCTTCTTACCTTCACCTTGCATCGTGTCCTTGTTGATATACAACCAGACTTGGTCACCAACTTGGAAACTATGCTCCATGCGATGCTTGTCATGCCTTGCCTTGTATTTGGCTTGGATCCTTTCTAGTTGTTCCTGTACTACCTGGTGGATCTCTTCAATCTGTTCAATGAACCTAGTTGCCCTGTCCACATCACTTTGTCCCTCAACTGTGGTGTCTTTACCAAAGAAAAAATCCAAAGGAGACCTTGGTGTGAAACCAAAACAGGTCTCAAAAGGAGATCCCTATGTAGAAGTATGTTTTGCTCTATTGTAAGCATACTGCACATAACATAAATGTTCATCCCAAAGCTTAGGATGCTTGCTACAATATCCCCTGAGTAACTAGACCACGGTCATGTTAACTACTTCTATCTAGCCATCAGTTTGTGGATGAAAAGCTGTGCTTTCCTTCAGTTTGGTTTCCATTAGTTCTCATAGACTTGACCAAAACTTCCCCACAAATCGGGTGTCTCGATCAGATAAAATGGAAGTGGGTAATCCAAAATGAACCCATACATGTTCAAAAAATAGTTTTTTAGTTTGTTCAGCTGTAATCTGTTTATTACAAGGTATCAAAATACACATTTTGCTGAACCTATCCACAACAACATATAGATAATCATGACCTTTCCTAGATTTAGGCAGTCCTCCAACAAAATCCATGGAAACACTTTCCCAAGGATAAGAAGGAACTAGTAATGGAGTGTACAAGCCTAGTTTTCTATTGCCAGGCTTGCTTTTAGCACACATAGTACACCCTCTTACATATCTAGAAACTGTCTCGTTCATTTTTGGCCAATAAAAAAATCTTTGCAGCTGTGCAACTGTTTTACTTACCCCAAAGTGACTTGATATTAGAGAAGTGTGTGCTTCTCAAATTATCTTTACTCTTTCAGTTTGTGGAATGCGTAACTTCCCACAATGATATAAGAGTCAATCCTTTACATGATAATCCAATTATTCTACTCGTTTGCCTTGACTGGAAGTTGCATATACATATTTAAAGTCTATATCTTGAGCATATTGTTCAATGTTATTCTCATGTAACACAGAATTATGCTTAAGTATAGTAGATGCATTTATAATGGGTCTAGATAACATATCTACAACGTTATTATGTATGCCCTTTTTATATCTGATGACTAAATGAAACTGTTGTAGAAAACCCATCCATCTATAGTGTCTTGATTTCTGCAACTTAGTTTGGGAGTGTAGATATTGAAGTGGTTGACGATCAGTGTGTATTACTGTCTCTTTGCCCATTAAGTAATGTTTCCACTTTTTCACGCTCTCTACTAATGCATACAATTTCTTTATCATATGTAGGATAGTTAACTACTGCAAAATTAAATGTCTCAGAATGATAACATATGGGTTTACCATGTTGTGTCAACACTACTCCCATGGCATAGTCACTAGTATCTGTTTGGATCTCAAATGGTTTTGAAGATCAGGCAATGCTATTATAGGCGTTGTACTAATATTTTCTTTCAAGGTGTCAAAGGCTTTCTGTTGTTTGCCTCCCCACTAAAACACCTTGTTCAATCCTATTAAAGCATGTAAGGGAGCTGCAATTAAGGGAAAGTTAGAAATGAACTTCCTCCAATATTGTGCTACTCCTAAGAAGCTTCTAACTTCTGTAGCAAATTTGGATTTAGGCCAGTTCACAATGACTACCACTTTAGAGGGATCTATCTTCAATTCACCACCCCCTACTATATGACCCAAATAATTCAGAGATGTTTTGCCAAATTCAGATTTTGAGAGTTTAACATAAAGTTTTTCCCTTTTCAAAACATCTAGTGTCTGCTTAACATGCTTTAAGTGTTCTTCCCACATTTTGCTAAATATCAGAATGTCATCCAGATACACAATAACAAAATCATCAAGAAAAGGTTTGAGTACATCATTCATTAATCTCATGAAAGTAGCAGGAGCATTAGTTAAGCCAAAAGGCATAACCAACCACTCGTACAATCCTTGCTTTGTTTTGAAAGCAGTCTTCCATGCATCTTGTTCTGCAACTCTAACCTAATGGTATCCACTATGCAAGTCTAGCTTGGAAAAATAAACAACTTCTTTCAATTGATCTAAAATATCATCGATGCAAGGAAAGGGATAACGATTTTTGACTGTTATCTTATTCAATGCTCGGTAATCAATGCACATTCTCCACGAGCCATCTTTATTTCTCACCAAAACGATCAGTGACCCACATGGTGATGTGCTAGGTTTGATGAACCCTTTCTCGAGCAACTCCTGCACTTGCTTCTTGATTTCTGCGTTCTCTAAAGCAGACAACCTGTACATTCCAATGTTAGGCAATGGAGCATCTTGATGCAAAATAATATCACGCACTATTTCCTTTTTGGGTGGCAGACCTTGAGGTTCTTGAAATAAGATATCGTACACTGAAACAACCTTTTCTAAATCAGCTTGCTATTTAGCATTACAGCCCTAAATACATTGGTTTTATTAGGTTTCTTTTCCTTTACAACCATCAGTAAGAATTGTTTGCATGAATTTATCATTCCTTTCATCTGCCTTGAGTTTACGAGAGTATAATTATTCTTGAGCTTATGAGCTCTTACAAAGTATTTGATTCCATCTTTTACAAGTAGATACTTGTTCTCAGCTCTATAGAAAATAGCTTTTCTGTCATACTAGTAAGGACTTCCTAAAACAATTCCACATATATCCAAAGGAATTATGTCTAACTCAACCTCATCTACAAATGCTGACCCAAAAGAAAACTTGAGTTTGCATTGTCTAGTTACTTGTAGTTGTGTTTTATCATTCAACCATCCTAAGGGGTATGGTTTCCTATGAGGTGTAGTCACTAATCCCAATTTCTTTACAATTGCTTCAGAAATTAAATTTACTTGTGATCCACTATCAAATAAGGTATCAATATTTTGATGTTTGGAAATAACTCGAATATGGAAAAGCTCATGTCTTTTTCTCTCATTTTCTTCATCAATAGTAGATTGTGCATAATTACTAGTAGATGCTTTAGAATTCTTACCTCTTATACCTTTGGCTGCAATAGTTGTTTCATCTCCCGAGTCTAACCCCAAATATTTTTGAATAGCTGCAACAATCTTCTTCTTCTTTCCCTTGAACTTCTTAGGTCTCAGCTCTGGATGCAGAATCCAACACTGCTCATCATCATGCCCATCCTTTTTATAGTGAGTGCATGAAGCCTTGCTTTTCTGTGTAGTGTTAGCCTTCCTTGCTTTCCATTTATGCTTTCTTTTCTCCTTATTCTTGCTTACAGTGGGTTGGGATGATCCCCCAACTTCTAGACTCCCATTGTTTCCTCTAGCTTCTAGATGAGTAGCTTGAAAAAATACCTCATTCTATACTAGTGGGATTAAACATGAGGATAGTGTGCCTCATGTAGCTGTGTAGACCACCAATTTACTTCAATAGAGTCTTAGGCGAGTCTAATGAGATTCCTAGAATCAATGCTCTCTTTCTAAATTCTTAAGTGTATCCCTGTACACTTTTCCCTTTCAACTGTCGAAGAGTTTGCCAGCTCATCATGGCTTGCTGCATGTAGGCCAATCGATAGAACTGCTTTTTGTTTGCAGAATCAAATTCACTCCAGATAGAGATAGTCTCACCATGTCTTTTCATATTAGCTTGGGTCTTGCATTCCCACTAAACTAAGGCAGTGCCTCCAAGGTGTAGGCTTGCCAGCTGAATCTTGCTCTTGTCTAAATCGATATTCTTCACTCTGCAATAAACATCAATTTGTCTAATCTATTTGTCCAACTTTTCTGCATTCAACTCTCCATCATATATAGGCAAATCAAATTTAACATCCAGTTTAATCAAAGATGCCTTCTTTTTATATTCAGGGCTATTAGGAGGTGGGAGAAAGATTTCTTCTTTCCCCTTGCCTTTTGAGTGGTCATGGAAATGAGACTCATCTTCTCCTTTGTCTTGTTCGGAGCCTGATGAATCTTCATCTTTATGTTTTCTAAAATCCCTGTACATTTCCTCTACCATGGACTTTATGGCTAGGAAACTATCTATGAATTGAGGGTTTGGCCCCATAGAACCTTCCTCTGACATTGTCTTTTGAGGATAGACTCTCTCAATTTCAGGATTATTTTCGACCAACTCTCCTTCTCCTGATTTGAGCTTTGATCTAGTTAGCATTCAATAACTAAACCCAACATAAGCTTGTCTAACCTTAACAACCTTGAGCTCTGATACCACTTGATCTGAAAATCACTCGTGAGTGATCTTAGTTAAATAATTAATGAATGAAGGTACTATAGACTCATTTGCTGGTGTGTGTCTATGTTATCTTAGGAAATGAATTGATCAGATTGAAAAGTACACAGACACTGGAAAATGGAAAACAGTAAGAGAAACACAATAAGCAAATACAAGAACACAACAGATTAACAAGGAGTTCACCCAATCCTCCTAGGCTATGTCTCCAGTCTAGCTTTCAATGGTGGCCTTTCCTTATTGTGTCTTTAAAGCATAGATTTTACAATGAGGAGCTCAATTTGAGTCTCCAAAAATAGATGATGCTTAGCAGGGTGGTTCTTGGATTCCCCAAGCCACTAGAGCACACAAACTCTTCCTTACTAAGTCTCAACCTCAACTGGTCTTGAATGGGCTGAGTCCAATTTGGTACCCAGTTCCCGACATATATCCTCTCAGGGATTGCTTGAACCTCTCAATCCTTCTATCTGCTTGATGCTACCTTACTCTGCAGGTTAGCTCGGCTCTCTGTTTTCTGCTTCTTGCTTATTCTCTGTTCTGTCTCTCTGTCTCACTATCTCCTTCTTTATTACAGTGCTCGCTTCGCTCTTGCTTCACGCTCTCCTTATATTTGTCTCTGTCTGTTCATGGCTTAAAGCCAATTTGTCTCATGACTGTTCGCTTCCTCTTCTGCCCCTTCAGATTGCCTACTGATGTTCGCTTGGAGTTCCCTACCTTTGCATCATCGCCACTATGTAACGTCTCGCAGGGAAGTTCCCACTTGTCATCTAACGAACTGTGCCAGCTCTTCCTCAAATGGTTCGGTATTTTGGTTACGCTGTGTAATGATTCATCCGCCAACTTAGCAGTAAAATCAGATTTTAGAATTTTATACGTCGCAACTTAATTTTTCCTCTAGATCCGGTCATTCATCAGGCACAATCTCTGCGATTAGATTTGGAGCCCCCAGATCCTATGGTGTTCACTCTTATCATACGGTTGACTTGCTCGACCGTTCACCTGCAACGAGAGGTGGTTTTCTCTCTCATCTATCGGACACGTGTCATGCAATGTATGGAATCGCTCGTTTTCTGTCAAACCCACTTACCGCACAATAGGCCTCCGATATTTCACCAGTTTTGGAGCACGGGGCCTGCCTTTTGCTTTAACGCTTTCCCTATGGTCTCCCAACTTCCCATGTGACCGCGCGCTTGGGGCCTTTCCTTCTAGAGGGGTTTTTCCTAGTGATGCGCTAATCACGCATCAAAAACGACCTTCGTTTTCTGATCCGGACTTCCTAATTGCTAGCTTGCATCCTGTGCGGTCTCCATGGACCTCAGTTAATGTGCTTTAACTGAGGTCCTCGTTGTTCCTTGCTGGCTACAAACTGCCACTGTCCAGAGGTCTTCCTGATAGCTCTTCGTTCACAAGTTTTTGAAGTCTGTCCTGATTTGATACAGTCATAGAACTCTAATAATTTTCATGGATCCAATTCGGATCATCCCATCCTTATTGTTGGTAAACCTCCCATAAAGTCGATGGATATGATTTCCTAAGGATGAGTAGGTATAGGTAAGGGATGATGTAAACCATATTTCCTATTGCTAGGCTTTCTGGTACAACAAAGCATGCATCCTATTATGAGCCTAACTACCTACTCTTACATCTTGGGCCTATACACATACCGTTGTAAGTTAGCCTCAATTTTTCCTACGTTGAAAAGCGTAACTAGGTTCGGTCTTCATAATGTCTATATTCATCACGATTTTATATATTTAATATTAAAGAGAAAATAAATTTGTTATTGTCATTCTTGATGCATGGCTTTCATGCTCAAGATAAATTTATTTGTAAGTCAAACACCCATTGAGTGCTTCAAGGTTTGTCCTAGAATTATGAAGTCCAAAGAGTAATTGTCATACATGTAAGACCCCATTGGGCATGTTGCATCTTATAAAGAAAATTTTTGTAAAGTCAAAAGTGTCATGAAGGCCCTCCAAGACCTTGTTAAACACGTTGGTCTACAAGAAGGATGAAGACAACCTCATGGATAGTAATTTGACCTCCTAAGAAGCTTATATATAAGAGACATCAATCTCATTTAAGGATAAATCAATCAAGCAACAAGAAGTTTGATTAAGAAAAAAAGAGAAGACATAAAGGAGAGAATAGAAGGGGGACTAGAAGAAGAAAAGTAACAAAGTCTTTGAAAGTTGTTTTTGGGCTATCAACTCCTCACATGTATGAATAGGCCACAACTGATCAGATCATGGACACACAGATCAAGAACACTCACCAGCATAAGATCCAACTGTATTAGGTTGTCAAAGCTAGACAACTTCCGCGCCAAGGAAAGTGGCTCATGAGGGACCAATTTCTGCAGAAGTTTACCCATCTCATGGAGGCACTCAATGCAATGGGGACCATTGCTTCCTAAGGGGGGAGGAATGATCCAGGTGAATACTGGTGGCCACTCACCTATTCCACTTGGATCCCCACCACTATATCTTTCATTTTTTTCAGTTTCCTTAATTGTAGCACAATTTACTATTTTTGGTAGTTTTTTAGGCCCTGAGCTTTTGAAGCTATTTTGACGATCTAAATGACATTTTTTTTGGAAAATAGGAAAACACGAGACTTAGGTTAATGATTTTAGTTGAAATTTGTATTCCTCTGATAGATCTTTCTAATGAGGCATTGTGCATGCCAAACGAAACTCATATGCCAAAGTTATGACCCTAGGAAGTTGATGTACCAATTTACCCAAAAGAGGGACACAATTTTGGCACTTCATCTCCTAGGGTAAGGTTTTTGGATGTTTGGGGTTTTCCATTGTTTCTCAATAATAAATAGTACTTTGAGCCTCATTGTAACATAGTTCATAAGCATGTAGCTGCCACATCTCTTTTCAGAGATAAGCTACCATAACCCGAGCTAGTTTATTTCCATTCTGTTTGTAAGCATACTTCAGTTTTTTGATATTAATGAAATGAAGTGCTATTTTTGTTGCATCTTTGTATTTATGGTTATATTTGTATTTTTTTGTGTTCCTGATTAAGTTCAGACCATGATGGTCCTAAAATGACATACCTTGTGAACATTCGGATGGGATATGTGCCTTGAGAGGTAATGATGAAAGGTGTTGATCGATCATTATCTCGCTGTCATTATGATCTAATATTGTGGAGAGATAGATTTGTTAATCAAGGCCTTGCTATGTGAAAAAGCTATTGATATGACTAGATGCAATGATATAAGCTAATAAGATAACTTATGAGATGGCTTACCAATCCGACTCTTCTTATGTGAATTCTTCAGTATGAGAATTTCCAAGTACTTTATATGAATTACGAATAGGTCCCTAGTTAAGAGTGAGCGTTGAAAAGTGTAAATAGGTTTGATATTCATACTATCTATTGTAATAATCATTTTATATATTTTATATTAAATAGAAAATAAATTTATTATTTTCATTCTTGATCCATGGGTTTCATGCTCTAGGTAAATTTATTTGTAGGCTGGGAACCCAATGAGTGCTTCTATGTTTGCATAGAATTATGAACTCAAAAGAGTCATTGGCATACATGTAAGATGCATTTGGGCATGTTATATACTGTAAAAAAAAAATTGGTAAAGTCAAAATTGTCATAAAGATTGTCCAAGACCTTCTCAGATAAGTTAGCCTACAAGAAGGATCAAGTTGACCTCATGGACAACAATTTGACCTACTAAGAAGCCTATATATAAGAGACATTGACCTCATTTAAGGATTAGCAGCAATAAGTTTGATTAAGTAAAAAAGAGAAGACTTAGAAGAGTCAAGAGAAGGAGGAATAGAAGAAGAAAATGAATAAAGCCTTAGAAAGTTTTTTTGGGTTATCATTTCCTCACAAGTGTCAATATTAGGGCTACATCACAACAATAGGATGAAATTGCAAAAATGATCTGAGTTAGGGCACCAAAAGGTCTACTTTGCAAGCCAATTTCCAAAGAAGGGTTTCTACAGTAGTTGAAAATTGCAGTTGTTTGGGTTGAAGTTGTTGGAGAAGTTGTTGGGGTGAAAGTTGTTGGAGAAGTTGCTGGGGTAGAAGTTGTTAGAAAGGTTTTTGTAATCTATTAAGGTTGAACTAGTCTTAGAGGGACATTTTTCAAGGTTCATAGGTCTTGGAATTCATCATTTCAAGTTATATAAGAAGAGAAGAGTTCTTGTGGGTTTTCCTCTTAAGAGGAGAGGTTTTGGCCCTAGCTTGTAGCCTATATCTTGTGTCATCGTGTCTCATTTTTATTCATTTTTTGGTAGTTGTTTGATGATAGAAAACACAATAATAATAAAGTGAAATAATAGGTTAATCAAGTTAATTAAAAATACATCACAAATAGTTATCAAGGTTATATCAATCATCTAATGAAGCTTCCCCTAGATTTGTAAACACCCTACACCAATGTTCCTTGTAACCTTGGAGGTGTGAGCCTATCTAATCAGCTGTAATAACTCACCTTTAGGAACACACAGCTTATCCAACATGTAGAGTAACCCATCTTGGAGATGCTAATCAATGGTGTTGTCACCATCATGCACATGACTATGACTCTACAACTATTGATACACCTCCTTGAAGTCCTCATCCTCTAAATATGACTCTTTGTACACATTATGGGTGAATGGCTCCATGTGCATAAAAGTTCCCTAGGTTGTGATATTTCATGTGGGTGGCCTTGAAAGGATGTCAACCAACTTGTTTGTGTTTCTCTTCTTATACTTGATCACCAAATGAAACTATTGTAGAAACCCCATCCACTTGTAATGTTTGGTTTGTTGTAGCTTACTTTAGTCCTACAGGTACTATAATGACTGGTGATCTATGTGGATTACTGTCTCTTTTCCCATTAGGTAGTGCTTCCACTTCTTCATTTATTGGACCATGGCATAAAACTCCTTATCATAGGTGCTATGGGGTAAAATTCATGGGATGAAAACTACCCTCAAAGATCTTCCCAGGACCTTTAACAGACTGTAAGATTATCTGCAAAAGCTACCTGTTACACACATGTTCATCTATCAAACATAAATCGACAGGGTATGGAAAGAGGATCACCTTTGGTTCCTTCTAGATTTGGCTGGGGATCTCCGTGCGGCAAGAAGAACTCCTTCTAAGCCGGCTCCAAGACAATTCCTGCACAAAGGACAAGGCAAACCAATCACAGCATATGCTTCTGAAAATAAATGTAAGAATCCAAAGCCAACATGTATAAATGTATAACTTAACTACTCAACTCGACAAGCATCAGAATGAACAAATAAATTCACAATATCACCGACACTTTGGAGTAGGGAACACAACTACAGTTCTATATTCATAATGGAGTGATTACAACAATCCATTGTATCAACCTTCGTTACCCCTTATTCCTCTCTCTCTCTCTCTCTCTCCTTCTTTCAGCTAGCTCCTTCAATAATATGGCCGTTCACAACAGCTCTATGGGCTATCCTTCCAAATGCTCTTTTCCCCTTTGCAATGGCACTCTTGTTGCTTATATAGCAATTGAATTAGGGCTACCAAGCTCCATCTAGAGTTCATTAGGGAAAAAACCATGAACCTGCCCTGTTTACAAGATTTTTCCCATTTGGCTTCATTTTCAAAATAGAATTTCTCCAAATATCTTGATTTTTGGAGTTTACTTTCTTTTCTTGCACAAATTTAGGGATTTAATATCTAGATATTTATGGGTAGATTCGTTGGCATAACCTTTTGATCATCACTTAAGTTCACTAACACTCCCCCTGGTCTAACAACAAGAGTTAGTAGGGTGAGTAATGCTCCTTTATGCTTGTTAACAAGCTTTATAAAGTAGGTTGTCAGTGTATAGAGAGCGTTAGTGTGTATTCTGGGCTTGCAATTGTGGTAATTGCTTCAGTCATCTTGTCTTTCACCTTTTAGTTGATTAGGAGGTCAATTTTTCCTATAATAGATGCCCCCTAAAGTATGAGATCAAAGGCAGAGATGATGGCCGAAATACTTTATGAAAAAACACTGTAATTTGTTGTCAAAATCTTTGTAGAGAGAAAGAGAAGTTTCGGGTAGCAAGGAAAACTTGACACAACAAAGATACATATATATAAACTGCTAAAATCATGTCCTGAGTCGGGCATTCCCATGCTTAGTAGCTATGTCAGAGTATTTTTCTCCTCGGAGATGTAACAATGCTAGCCGCCAATATGGCACAGGGCGGATCCAGTGTCATAATAGATCATCCTGAAATAGCTATCTCCAAAGAACAATATCGCAGCTTGGGAGAGGAAACAAGGCTGAATGATGCAAGCCTCTACCCAAGGTCTTGATTCTGCTTCATCTAACAACATAGATCAGTACATGTGATAATATGTGTTGACATCGAACATGCACGAAATCATCTGATTACCAACCAATAATGGAGACTGTTAACAGATGCGAGGAAGGCCACCGATAATGGTGATGGTTTCCAAGATGCACAGTGCAAACTAACGAGTGTGAAAGATTTTTTGTCGTCGAACACTCGTAGAATCGCTTAACCAAGAGCCAATAATGAAAAACTGTGATCAAACACAAGGTAACCTACCACTAATGTCTCCAAGCACTAAGGCATTGAATGTGTTTCTGGGTTATCTTCCTAGATAGAGTGTTGAACTCGATAGGAAGAAAACTGTCAAAAGGTAGGCAATGATGTGTCCTACATCAATCGACACGAAATCGGACAAGGATGATTTTTTTTTTGAAGAATCTTTTGAGATTTTGGGTCTGAACAATGGAGGGCATGATGAAAGGATGTGTAGGATTGGTTGATAGAGGAAACAAATGGGAACACTTGAACAATAGAAGGCACGATAATGGTTTTAACCAGACAACACTAGACTCATGAACACTACAGAGTGTTTAAGATATAGAGATGTAATTACATCAAGGTATATAGCCTAAAAACTCATAGGTTGGTAGGGTTCATACTGAGAGGCTATCAAAATGACAGTTTATCTAAGGGAGTGCCATGTTCAAGGGAACGAATGTTGCCAAACCATGCTTTCGAATACAGGATACAGTTGTATTGTCCACTTTTTCCCGTTTGGTTTTTTAATGAGTCTAGATGGGTAAACTCATCGATCTTTCAATGTTTAAAGAGTCTGAAAATGATCGCAAAAGGAACGACTCTTTGCCCTATATGATTAGTTTAATGAGTCTAGACAGGAAAACTCGTTGATTTTTTCATCTTTTAAGAGTCTGAAAAGTAACGTAAAAAGAACGACTCTATATCTTGTCTGTGTATTTAAAGAGTCCAGACTAGAGAACTCGGTGGTATTTTCATATCTAGAGTCTGAAAAAGATCATAAAGAAAGACTCCATGGTGGTCCCTTTGTCATAGTTGTTAAGCAGGGGCAACAAAAGTTTAATAGTATACCCGGATCGGTTACTTTTCCATATTTTAATCTATTGAACCCGGATAAAGAGAAACCTTTTTCCAATAGATGTTGACCTCATTTTGTTATGAGTACGAGGCGACAGAATAAACTCATGTTTTTTCGTGACACTTTAACGAGCTCAGTAACAAAACTCGGGATTTTTCATTTTTTAACGAGCAAGAGAAAAGTACCTAAAATAATGCTTGGGTCATCTTTAGCATGTTTAACGAGCAGCAAGAGATAGCTCGGGATTTTTTCAGTTTAAAGAGCGAGAAAAAAGTGCCTAAAAAGGATGCTTCCTTGGTTTTTTTCAGTTTATGAGCTAGAACAAGATAAAAAAAGAGGTGCTCAAAGCATCGTTTGCATATATTTAACGAGTGAAAATGATGAAAAACTCGGGGATGTTTATGTTGTTTAAAGAGCGATAAAATATCCCTAAAAGTGCTTTATTGATTTTGGTATGGATGTTTAACGAGTCCTACTACAAAAACTCGGAGATGTTTGTATTTTTTAAAGAGAAATAAAATGTCTCCAAAAGTGCTCTGCCATTGTTAGATATATTTTAATGAGTTTAACAATGAAATCTCGAGGATGTTTATATTTTTTAAAGAGAAATAAAATATCCCTAACAGTGCTCTACTGATTGTGGTATGGATGTTTAACGAGCCCTACTACAAAAACTCAGAGATGTTTATATTTTTTAAAGAGCAATAAAATGTCTCCAAAAAGTGCTCTGCCATTGTTAGATAGATTTTAACGAGCTTAACAATGAAAACTTGTGGATGTTTATATTTTTTAAAGAGTAATAAAATATCCCTAACAGTGCTCTATTCATCTTTGTAGTAGTTTAATGCGCCCAAAGAAGAAGACTCGAGGTTTTTCAGATTAACAAGCAAGAAAAATATCATAAAAAGAATGCTCGATCTTTCTCGATCTCATGCTTGAAATTAGAAGGGTCTATGCCATGCATTTCCTCATAAGACCAAGGAAAAACATCATGGAACTCCCTAAATGGCTAGGTGAAGCTCACAGTTTCCTCAGGATTGTGATTGGCTCCACTCTGTATGTTTTCCACGATGCCTGTCATGACAGAAATATCAGGAAGAAATGTTTGTGAAATATTGCTCCTATTTCCTTTCGATTCCAAAATTTGGATAGTCGTATATGGTGAGGAAATGATTTCATGTGCATCAAGTGATAGGATTTGAAGAGGCATCATGTCCAAATCAGATATCGAAACATGATGGTGCGAATCCTCCCAATGTTGCTCTTCTAACCTCGTGATCTCTCTAATAGCTTCGTCCATCGGTAAGACTTGATTGAGTGGATCAAAAGAAAGAGTGATTATGGGAGGGGCAGTGGTACCGTTGGCCGAAACCAAAGTGACCAAATATTTAGATGCAATTTGAATGGCTTCGTAGGCCAATTCAGTTGGTAATAGCGACATTTTTTCTCCGTAAGTGTCAACGCCTGAAGGAGCCGGTAGGATGAATGGATTGGTCTTTTCATGAGGAATAAATGAAAGAATATTGACCATCTATGAAACCTATGGTGGCTGCAAAGGAAAACAACCCATCAGGGAATAAGCCTTTAGTAGACCGGTACCTAAACTGACATAACTGTCAGTTCCACCTCCTACTAGGGGTATGGAGCCACTTGGTAATGGTGAGTAATTAGGGGACTAGAAAGACAATTGATCTACTGTAATAACCTTTCCATCCAATGGAAATTGGATGATGCAAAAGACAGTAGATACGATGGTCATCATGGCATATGTCCAACTGCGACCCAACAAGAGATTATAGTCGAGTTTCTGTCTATGGCTTCTACGTCCACCGTTATGGTTTTCCTAGCCAAAGTGATGGGAAAACTAGCTAGGTATCCTTTTGGGATAAAGGTGTGACTGTCGAAAGCTTTAAGGGAGTTCGATGGTAGGGATAGGGTTGGGGAACCCAGGGCAAGCCAACATGAAGCCGGCATGACATAGGTTGAAGCACCTTCGTTGGTGACAGTTCTATGTATACCTTTACCTTTCAAAGTGATATGCACTTAAAATGTAAGCTGGTGGGAAAGGGGAGGTTTACACTTGTCCATATTGAAAATAGCAAGAATGGAATCCATAGGGTCAATACCCTCTATATAGCCGAAAACAAAGCTTTCCGTTGGTTGGGGCATGTTTGTAATACTTCAAGCGACGACATAGCCGATGGTTCTTGTGCCAAATCCTCTACGATGTTGTAGTGTTGGGTGGCACATGCAGATGTATTGTGCATTGTGCGTCGAAATGCCCCTTTGGGGGGTCGAATTACAAAGTCCTCAACTCGACTTTCGATATGCAGATCATTGGGCAGTAATGGGTTTTGACCTGAGGATGGTTTTGTTGAAAAAGTGACAGGAGCTCCATAAGATTTGGCTCTTGTGGTGAGATCTACCATTCCAAATGTGTAAACAACAAAAGATCCTTCTCCAGCTGAAGGATGTTGTGAACCATCATTGCCCCTTGGCATGGGTTGCGGTTGGTCGGCAATAAGATTTTTTTGCTAGCGAGTGGGAAAAGGATTCCTAAGGGCAGCGGGGGTCTTACCAGTATCCCTTTTGGCAAGGTAATCTGTGCATTCCTGAAGCCGCGGACAACGCTAGGTTCCATGGTCTTCAACATAGAGTTTGCAAGGAAATCTGGCAGGTGTATCCTTTTTATCAGCAGTAGGCGCAACGACCTTTTGTTTTGGGTTGGGCTTCTTTGATGACTACTCTTCAGAAGGAGTGGTATTTTTCTTATTCTTCTTTTTCTTATCACTGGGATTTTGTGTAGACTGCACAGAGTTTATCGCAGTGGTAGGAAAAGCAGTCATTTTGGTAGTAGCGAAAGCACTGGGGTTTCCAAGGGCATTGGGGATTATATCATAAAGAGTGCCAGACTGTGAATATATCAAATTCAAGTGCTGGGCATGACATATGGATTGGTCTTCTGTGACCGCACCACCTAGAGTGACATCTCTAGCGATTTGCGGAAGTAACGACTTGCAGGACCAATCCATTAAGAGAAAGTCTGGGAGGGGAGCTTAGACTAACCTCTGCCTACATCTCCATTCATGTATATGATCGGAGATGTGGGTGGCAGTATCCTGAAGAAATGAAGTGAGGAGCTCTGTCCCAGTCTCATAGCAGATAGGTAGCTGGAAGTGCTTCAGGAATTCCATCGCTAAATTATCGAAGGTATCTATTGATGTGCGTGTTAACTCAATATACCACTTTGCGGCATTGCCAGTAAGGGTGCAGGGAAGAAGGCGTAACCAGACACTATCATCCACCATAGAGTTATAAACGCTCCAAATATGGTAGGTGGTGATATGGCTACCTGGATCGTCCCCTTCTTTTCCGTTGAACTTTGGAATGTCTGTCAGTATTTTATGCGGGATTGGTGGCCATTGTAAGTTGCGGTAGATGGGGTCATTTATCAACTTGTATAAGTTTTGGATATCCAATGTTGCCAAAAAAGGCAAGTTGTTGGGTGCCCTCGAATCAGACCATGGTGATGATGGATGACCTGAGGAGCTCTGTGCTCCTCCCATCATTTGGTTCCCCATGGTGTACATGGGGTGTGTGGTGTAACAATTTCTTTACGGTACGGTGTTGTAGATGGGATTTCCATGAGGATTTTGATACTGGGGTATGAAGTTACCCCCAGTATAAGCGGTGCCCCCTTAACTCATTTGAGCTTGTGAGTAGGGTGCCCCCATGGATTGGGTGGGAATCCCTTGTGGATTCCCAACTGACACAAAAATAACTGTATGGCTTTTATTGACAGAGGGAACACTCATTTCAACCAGCGACTGTCCATGCATGCTTGAGAATGGCGAGGGAACTGTGACATTCCCTACTGGCATGTGCATATTGGGAACCACCCCAAATATTTGAATTTGGGGGTTGGAACTATACATTGGCGGCCTACCTTGGTGTTGGTAAACTGGAACCACGCCCATAGTTTCGCATTGAGTGTTATATGGAGCACTATATGTGGCACTAGTCGAAGGTATGTTTTGTGGCACCATAGGAGTGAAGCTTGGCATCTGCTGGGTTTCACTTATAGAGGGTGTTATGTTAGTTGTAGTACCTGGGATGAACGGGATAGAGGGATTCCACATTACCAATGTTGTAATGACCGTCGATTGGGGAAGTGGTAAAGGACCAACAATGTCTCTATAATTCCACAACCCTTGAGGTGCTGACTGGATAGATGGGACAGTTCCACCTATAGAAGAAGGAAGTACTGGTACTATGGAAGTAATGATAGGTTCCAATAGATCTGTAAGCAGAGCGTTAAAATGAGGAAGAAATCCTTCCATAAAGAAATCCTCTGGCAAATCAGAACTATCGGTCGTCCACATAGACACTGTGTGTGATTTAGGAGACTGATTCCTTGAAGATGAGGAATCCGAGTCAATGGCACTCGACAGATCCTCCACAGTGAGTGGAGGAAGTCCTAACAGTCGTTTGGATTGACGACGAGGGCCAGATGTAGCCACAATGACTGTTAAGTTTTATCAAATAGATTTTAATGTGATATTCTTTAAAGTGTCGAAAACGATAGCACTTAGGTACCTAAAAAAGAAAAAATACACTAAATATGTCAATCAGCAAACAAAGGGAAATTACCTCGTCTGTTAAACATCGATTATTGGAGATGAAACCCAGTCTCTCAATGTGTAACAGAGAAGGATGGCCAAATGTATGGTTACGGTTACTTTTGAGCTTTGCCCAAACCTCAGATTGAGGGGCCAAGTACGCTCATGAAGACAAGCACCCTCCCAAAAACTAAAGACAATGTAGGTCTGTCTGTTTTAGGTACCAAGATAGCACGTCCCAGTCACCTTGTGTAAGTACCTAGAAGGCTTGGCCACTAGAGATACCTCCAATCATAGACATTACCAGGGGGGACATAGTCGTAGACAACACGCTGTGTGGGCGGGATACCTGAGTCCTCGACTTAGTTCTGAAATCCCCAAATGGACCCCCAATACACAAATGCCCAAAGGAGTTGTAAGAGAAGGCGAGCTACCTTCAATCACAATTCGATGTTGTCTTGTATTTTGCTCCATTAAGTAGAGTGGTCTTGGCAATATGAGTGCAGAAGGATTTTTCACTCATTGACAAAACACTAGTTTTGTTTTTCAACCTTGGGCAGTTGACTCACATGCTTATCCTAAGGTCCTAATTTAGCTAATGTTAGTTTGCTAAAAAAGAGTAACTAATTGATTTTAATGTAAATTTTAGTGTACTTGCTTATTGTCTTCGGTAGGTGTGTTGACGTATGAATATGATGAGACTCTCGACTCAATAAACCATGCAGAACAATGCTTTGATTTTTTTTTCAATTTCTTATGCAAACAAGTCTTATTATACACATGTATCATTTCACATATTCATGGATTCGTCAGTGCATCTAAAGCCATTCAACACTTGCGTAACCGAAAGTTTCTTTTCTCAATATTCCCTAACAACTACTGAAAACCAAAATGAAGCAGCCTACAACTATTTCGACAGAAGGAGATATATAGTTTATCAGCTTTTCTTAAAAAAAATGACTTTTAAGACGAAAAAATAAAACATTTTCTTAAAAATAATTTTTTAAGACACCAAATTTGTTAGCATGATACTGTTTTAGATCTTACTTTAGCCCCCGAGACAAGTTTCCCCCCTCTTGGTCCACAAAATCTCTTGAAAAACATGGAAATGGGTAACTAACGCTCTGTCTCTTTGTAAACAGAGAGTTAGATTGGCCACTAACGCTCCTTGTGCATAGTCAAAGAGCTTTATAAAGTTCTGTATAGACTAGCAGCCTGTGTAAGTGAGGGAAATAGCTCAAAAACAGGGCTTTTATGATCAGTTTCTGAGGAGAATGCAACTTTGCAGGATGCAACAAGATAGATGGTGGATCAGAAAAGGATTTGAAGAAGTGGGAATCTCATAGAAGAAAGAGAAGATCTGAGAGGAGTCCAGGTAACCGGGAACTAGATGTATAGTCCCTAGCGGAGTCGCCAATTCTGCTTTGCGGTAAAATGCATGGGATGAAAACTACCCTCAAAGGTCTTCCTGGGACCTTTGACAGACTATAATATTATCTGCAAAAGATACCTGTTACACACATGTTCATCTATCAAACATAAATCGACAAGGTATGGAAAGAGGATCACCTTTGGTTCCTTCTAGATTCGCTTGGGGATCTTCGTGTGGCAAGAAGAACTCCTTCTAAGCTGGCTCCAAGGAAATTCTTGCACAAAGGACAAGGCAAACCAATCACAACATACACTTCTGAAAATAAATGTAAGAATCTGTAACCAACATGTATAAATCTACAACTTAACTACTCAACTTGACAAGCATCAGAATGAACAAATAAATGCACAATATTGCCGACACTTTGGAGTAGTGAACACAAGTGTAGTTCTATATTCAAAATGGAAGAGTGATTACAACAATCCATTGTATCAACCTTCCTTAGCCCTTCTTCCTCTCTCTCTCTCTCCTTTTAGCTAGCTCCTTCAAGAATATGACAGTTCACAACAGCTTTATGGGCTATCCTTACAAATGCTCTAATCCCCTTTGCAATGGCCCTCTTGTTGCTTATATAGCAATCAAATTAGGGATACCAAGCTCCATTTCGAGTTCATTAGGAAAAAAACCATGAACCTACCCTATTTACAAGCTTTTTCCCATTTGTCTCCATTTTCAAAATAGAATTTCTCCAAATATCTTGATTTTTTGGAGTTTCCTTGCTTTTCTTGCACAAATTTAGGGATTTAACATCTAGATATTTATGGGCATATTCGGTGGCATAACCTTTTGAACATCACTTAAGTTCACTAACCCTCCCCTTGGTCTAACAACAAGAGTTAGCAGGGTGACTAACGCTCCTTTATGCTTGTTAACAAGCTTTATAAAGCAGGTTGTCAGTGTATAAAGAGCGTTAGTGTGGATTCTGGGCCTACAATTGTGGTAATTGCTTCAGTCATCTTGTCTTTCACCTCTGAGTTGATTAGGAGGTTAATTTGTCCTATAACAATAGGCTAGTTAAGAGCTTCCCCATGAAATACTTAAAAATGGTAGCATACATGCCTTCCTCCATGCATCAAGACAAATCCAATACCATACCCACTCACATTTATCTCCATTTCAAAGGGTCGCTGCAAGTTTGGTAATTCCAGAACTAGTGCTTGATGACTCTTCTTCTTTAGCTACTTGAAAGCCTTTTTTTGTCCTTTTCCCCACTAGAAACCCTTACCACTTGTTGTTATGGTATGGCGTGGTGTTGCTACCACTAAAAATGAGGTGATCCTGGTGGATATTGGTGGCCACCCACAAATCCCACTTGGACCCCCACCATTATTTCTTTCAATTTTTTAGTTTCCTTAATTTTAGCACAATTAACTATTTTTAGCAGGCTTTTCATGTCGTAAACTTCGAGAGCCGTTTTGAGGCCCTAAATGGGGTTTTTTGTCAATCGTGTACCAATAAGTTTCTAACTAAAATCATATTTTTTTATTGTAGTCCTCGGAGAGATCTTTCCAACGGGGTATCATGCACATCAAATGGAGATAATATGACCAAGTCGTGACCCCGAGAAGTTGGTTGTGCAACTAACGCCAATGGGTCCCCTAAACTCTTGGTGTTACATCTCCTCGGGTAAGGGTTTTGGTTGTTTAGGGTTTGCTCTTATTGTTCAATAATAAAAAGGCTCTTGAGCCTCATCGTAACGAAGTTTAGAGGCATGTAGTTGCCACATCTCTTCTCAGAGATAAGCTACCATTTCCCGAGCTAGTATTATTTCCATTCCATTTGTAAGCATCTTTTAGTATTTGATATTAATGAATTGAAGTGTTATTTCTACTGCATCTTTTTACTTATGGTTAGATATATAATTTGTTGCATTCCTGTTTAAATCTGGATCAATGGTATCAGAGCGGTCTACTCTTTCTTTGTTTTTATTTGCATGTCCCCAATGAGGTCGAGATATAAGGAGTTAGGGCTTGAACTGGTCAAACCTTTGCAAGGGCAACCTTGCAAATCTGACGGCCTCCCATGGCGGATGAAAAGAAAGACGAGGGGGCAGGAGATCCATCAAAATATTGCTTGAAGAAGCCCTTGAGCGACAAAGGAATGTGATGATGGACAAATTTTCCTAGATCCTTCAGCAACTACCCAAGGGTGACACATCTACTTCCGATAGCTACTGTGGAAGTGCCACACCCTTTAAGGTACAAGTTTAATTTGACATTCCCATATTTTAGGGTTAGATAGATGCAGGCGTTGTAGATAAATGGTTAAATCTACTAGAAGGATATTTTCCCATTCATGATTTTTCCAGTCAGGAAAAGATCAATTTTTTACTTCTCAAAGCAGACCAACACGTCAAGGACTGGTGGTAAAACTATTGTGAGTAGAAGGATGAAAGTATGAACTCACTGTTTTCAACCGCACCCACTTGGAACTTGTTTTGGGATGCCATCACGGAGAAATACTACCCTTTCGGGAGCTATGAGGATAAATACATAAAGTGGACAATGCTACGAAAGGGAAGGGACCAAGATGTGTTATATTTTACCAATGTTTTTTCATACCCTTCGCACAAAGTTGGGTATCAAGGATTTTGAGAAGAATTTGGTTCTCAAGTACCGCAGCTACCTGCATAGGTAAATCCAGGGCAAGATGGAATTCTTGGACATCTCCTCACTCGGCATGGCATACCGATATGCTTTCAAGATCAAGAAAAATTTTAAACATAAGAAGCGAGACTTTGGATCTGCGAAACTGAAGTAAGGGAAAGGTGCCCCCAAACCACAGAAAAAAGGACAAAGGCAAGGCAGGGCAGCCCAGGACAACCCGCCAAAGCCGCAAGCAAAGAACAATGCCGCGAAGCCGAAGAAGGACACAGGAAAGTGGTGTGAGTTCCATAAGAGCTCCACTCACAACACAAGTGAGTGTCAGGCCAAGCAATCACTGATGGCCAAGCTAAAGGGTTCAGAGTTAGATGCATGTTCCGACTCAGAGTTAGAACCTGACAAGGGGAATGTAAAAAGGTAGAAAATTATTGATGTGGAGCCCAATGGCACTGTTGCCACCACAAAGATCTAGAAGGAGGAACTTGAAGATCCAGAGGAGGAGGAGAATCTCTACCTCTCCTAGATGTGAGTAAAGGGTTCCCCTCTATAGTTCATTTTCAATAACAGGAGCCAAAATTACCTCATTTCGGTAGAGGTCATGAAAGATCTAGGCTTGGCGATCACAGTACATTGCCAACCGTACACCATTCGGTGGCTTCACCAAGGACGAAATCTTCGTGTGAGACAATAGTGTCACCTTCCATACAACATCAAACCCTTCACATATAAGGTATTATGTGAGGTTTCTCCCCTTGTTGTTTATGATGTATTATTAGGCCAATCATACTTGTGGAAGCAACATGCTATGTATGAGTCAAGGGCTCGTGCTGTTATTATTACTTTGGGAAATAATTTGTACAAGACACTTGAGGTAGCACTGCCTACCACCATCTCTTTGGTTACTACAAAACAATGCAGTAAGGTCATTTCCAAAACTGGGAAATTTGTTTTCCTGATGATACGCGCTCAACAAAAGAATAAGATGGTGGCCACCACCTATAGATAGGGCTCCTCTGCATGACAAAAATAGATTGACAAGGTCGTGCAGGAGCATGAGGACATCTTCACCTCCCTGACAGGGTTGCCTCTGCACTATCAGGTCAAGTACTCCATTAATCTGACCCCAGATGCATCGTTGCCCAATGGAATAATCTATCGACGCTTTGTTATGGAGAACTATGAAATCAAGAGAAAATTCAGGAGCTACTTCAAAAAGGTCACATCCGTCTGAGTTCATTGCACTATGGGAGCCCGATCGTGTTGGTACAAAAGAAGGATGGGACTTGGCGACTTTGTATTGACTATCGGGCACTGAACAAGATCAATGTCCAGAATAGGTACCCAATCCCTCAAATTGATGAACTTTTGGACCAAATGAAGGGGGGGAAATTTTAAGCAAGATCGACTTAAAAGTATGATATCACCAGGTACCAATCAAACCCTCTGAAGTGTGGAAGACTGCCTTCAAAGCCAAGGAGGGCCTTTTCGAATGGTTAGTTATGACTTTCGTGTTGACAAATGCTCCTGAAACCTTCATGAGGCTAACGGATGATATCTTGTGGCCATTCACCAACTCATTTGTAGTGGTATACTTGGGTGACATCTTGATCTTCAATCAAAGTTGGGAAGAGCACCTCAACCACATCCAACAGGTTCTCCAAACATTGCTGTAACACAAGATATGTGCCAATTTGGAGAAATGCACTTTTGGCATGACCCAGGTTTAGTAAGTGGGATAAATTATTGATGAACGTGGGTTGCATGTGTATTGAGCCAAGATCCAAGTCATTTGGGATTGGCTAGCTCCAACCACTCTGATAGAGCTCACGGATTTTTGGGTCTTGCCAATTTCCACTGCATATTCTTGTTGGGCTTCTCTCATATCACTCGGCCCTTGAGTCGAGTCACCAAGGGAGGAGAGAAAGCAAAATTATATTGGCCTGAATCTCAAAAGAAGGCATTCATAAAGTTGAAACATCGCCTCTTCTCTACACCAATACTCACATTACCAGACTTGCAACAACCATTTGAGATCGAGACAAATGTCTTAGACTATGCTATTTGGGAAATCCTTACTCAATAGGGGAATCTAGTGGCATATCATAGTAAGACACTTTCAGAGATAGTCCGAAAGTATCCCACTTATGAAAAAGAGATGTATTCCATTATGCATGCCTGCTGATAATGGAAGCATTACATTTTGGGGAAGGAAACGGGCATCCACATAGACCACTAGCCCTTGTAGTTCATACAAACGTAAGGGAATATGCAAAATGATCGCCATCGCAAGTGGTCGACATAACTGCAACAATTCAATTTGAATATCAATTATAAGAAGGGCATCACTAATAATGTTACAAATTAACTCAGCCGACCACCAATCATGGTGTTAACCACCGTGCTCAACTCTTGTGGGCACGAGACTTTTGATTGGCCACTTCTCAACAAAAGCGACCCAGAATTTAGCCACACATACCAGACACTCTTGGAGGGTCAAGAACTTCTATATTTTCACCTCTAGGATACCCTATTATGTCACATGGGACACCTTTGTGTTCCTTCAAGCAAGCGTGCCAAGATGATTTGGGAAGCACACTATAGTCAGGTCGCTAGGTATTTTTGGGTTGAGAAAACTGTGGCAGTACTACGTAAGTATTTCTATTGGATGAATCTTCAACAAGATGTAGGTAAGTACATCAGATACCACACTACCTGTGCCATTGCCAAACCAACCATCAAGAAGCAAGGCCTCTATAATCTGCTACCTACCCCTAGTCGACCTTGGGAATCCATCTCCATGGATTACATGTTAGGCCTTCCTTCTACTAAGCATGGAAATGACTGTGTTTTTGTGGTCGTCGATAAATTCTCAAAGATGGCCATTATGGCTTCCTATAAGAATAATATCACAGCGGAAGCCACCGCTAAAATCTTCTTTGAACTAGTGTGGGTACACTTTAGGATCCCACAGTCTATCATTTCAGATTGGGACAATAGGTTCCTCAATACATATTGGTCCATTCTTTGGTTGATGCTGGACACCAAGCTCACTAAGTCCACAACTTTCCATCCCCAAACTGATTGCTAGACAGAGGTTTTCAAGAGGATGATTGTACACATTCTGCGCATGTACAACTCAAAGCATCCATGCACATGGGATGAGAGCCTCCCCTATGTCCAACACATCTATAACCGTGCTCTCCACAACTTGACTGGCCACTACCCTTTTCAGGTGGGCTTGGGATTCCAACCACTCTGTCCCATTGATGTGGCGATGCCATTTGTAGCTACTCAGGTAGATTCGGCTCATGTCTAGTTCGAAATTTTTAAGGGAAACAACTTCATTGAGAACATCCAACATATCCACCAACAGGTCCATGACATTTTAGAGAAATCAAATGCCAAGTAAAAGCAGTGACATGATCAACATCAGGTGCCAGACATGTTTCAGGTGGGTGACAAAGTCTGGTTGCATTTGGAAAAGGAACACCTTACTGGAGCTTATCGGAAACTCAAACCACTCTGATATGGTCCTTACACATTACCAAGGTTGTGGGAGACAATGTGTTTGAGCTCAACATTCCCCCATTCCTTAGCTTGCACCCAGTGTTCAATGTGGATTGCCTTCAACCATAGTTCCCACTATTGCTAGACACATCAGACATTATACAACAACTCACACCTGTAGAGTTAAATCCAAATTGCATGGAACAAGCCACAACTGATTGGATCATGGACGTGAAAATCAAGCACACTTGCCAACTGAAGGTCCAACTGTATTGAGTTTTCAAAGTAGGCCAACTCCTTCACCAAGGCAAGTGGCTCACCAGGGACCAAGTTCAACAGACGTTTCCCCATCTCATGGAGGAAATCAACAAAATGGGGACCATTGCTTCCTAAGGGGGCAGGAATTATCCAGGTGGATATTGGTGGCCACCCGCCAATTCCATTTGGACCCCCACCATTGTTTCTTTCAGTTTTTCAGTTTCCTTAATTGTAGCACAATTTTTAGCAGGTTTTTCGTGTCCTTAACTTGCGGAGCTATTTTGAGGCCCTAAAAGAGGTTTTTTTGGAAATCTTGTACCAACGTTTTTTTGGCCTAAAATCATCTTTGTCATTATAGCTATCAGAGAGATCTTTCCAACGGGTATCATGCACATGAAATGAAGATAATCTGACCAAGTCGCGACCCCAAGAAGTTGGCTATCCAAGTAACCCCAATGGGCCCATAAACTCTTGGTGTTACATCTCCTCGGGTTAGGGTTTTGGTTGTTTAGGGTTTGCTCTTATTTTTCAATAATAAAAAGGCCATTGATCCTCATTGTAACGCAATTCAGAGTCATGTAGCCACCACATCTCTTCTAAGAGATAATTTACCATTGCCCAAGCTAGTCTTATTTCCATTCCATTTGTGAGCATCTTTTAGTATTTGATATTAATGAAATGAAGTGTTATTTCTACTGCATCTTTGTAGTTATGGTTATATCTGTAATTTGTTGTGTTCCCGTTTATATTCAGATCACGAGGCTATGAATTTCCTCATATAATGTGCTTCCCCAATGAAATTCACGACCTCTGAAACATTAGTATGAACTAGCCATTTCATGATGGCTTCCATCTTGGAAGGATTGATGTTTAGCTCTCCTCCAGTGATCACATACCCTAGATGCACCAAACACTATTGCGCAAACTTACACTTATTGATATTTTCTAGTAGTTGGTGCTTATTCAATGTTTCTAGCACCTTCAAAATATGAAATGTGCTCCTCTTAGGTATCACTATATACCATTATATCATCCAAATAGACAATAACAAATGAATCTATAAAAGGCCAAAATATAGATCATTCATTAATATCATAAATGTAGTTGGTGCATTACATAGGCCAAATGGCTTGACTAACCACTCCTACAAACCTTGCCTGGTTTTGAAGGCGGTCTTCTAGGTATCTTCTTCTTTCACTTGAACCTGGTGATATCCATACTTGAATTCCATCTTAATGAAATATTTTTCTTGTCATAGCTGATCCAGCAGTTCATTTATCCTGGGAAGGGGTATGCATTCTTGAGTGTGATTTTGTTCAACGCCTTGTAATCTATACACATATGCCAATTCCCATCCTTCTTTGGCACACTGATGATAGGTAACCCACATGGTGATGTACTAAGTTGAATGGCACCCTGTTCTAGTAGTTTTTGCAACTATTTTTTCACCTCACTTGCTTCTATAATATACTTCCTGTAAAACCCAATATTTGGAAATGGAGAGTCCAAAAATAGATGGATCTTGTGCTCCACTTCTCTCCTAGGTGAAAACAGTTTAGGCTCTTGGAAAACATACTTGTATGCCTATAAAAACTCCTCAATTTTATTTTTCTTAGTACATCCCTTTAGGGATGCCTTGCCTCTTATTGACTCCTCTTCTGAGTAACTCTATCCTAAAAACAATAAAACAAACTTCTTGTTGGAACTGATCAATTTCTTAGCTTGGTTGGAACTTACCAATGAAGTTTTCGACTTTCCCTTGTGCACATTGATGATGAACGATTTCCCATCCTTGGTGAGTCGGTATTGGTTGGATCTCCTCATGAATATTACACCTTAAATTTACATATATGGACTCTGAAACACAACTCCACATACATAAAGGGGAACCACTTCTATGTCTACTTCAACAGTAAAATTAGCACTGGTAGAAAATACAATTTTGCACTATTTTGTTACCTTAATCTATACATCCTTATTACCCATCCCAGTGGATATGGGTTTGGATGATCATGAACTTCCATCCTCAACTTCTTGACTAGATCTACTGCAATCAGATTCACTTGCAATCCTTAATAAAACAAAGAATCAATCTTTGTCTCCTTTACCTGTATCTCTATATGGAGGAGTTTGGTCATTTCTTTCTCCTCTTGTTGTTGAAGGACACTAAGATTCACCTCCTTTTGCACTGATGTACATACGATCTTCTCATCCATGTTAAGATTCTTTAAACTTGGTTGCTTAAATTTGTGGTCATGATATTCTTCTTACTATTATCTTTGTTTTTTCTCTTCGGGTTCAACTCTCGAAGCATCTTCTAGCACTTCTCCTGTGTATGGCCATCAATGTTATAGTGGTTTTAGTTGTTGTTTGGACCTTTGCACTGGTGTGTTATGGTTGTTGTATTTTTACCTTTTCCTCCTTTTTGCTTATTCTTCCCTTTCTTAGAAGTGTCTTGTTTCTCATTTTCCTTTGATCCACTTGATTGTGCTCTCTTTAAGCCTATGTTCTCTAGGTATTGCACCTATACACAAGCCTTGTCCACTAATTTGGGCTTGAACAACATCACTTTCTCACACAAATGGTGGTGAAAGCCCCCCAAATACTTGAGTTGTACATATGGATTCTTTGGAGAGACACGCAACATTATATCCATCTTTCTGAACTTTGTGGTGTACTGCTACATGCCTTGGCCCATGTTTTTTTAAAAGTAGTGCCATTGGATCCACTATTCCTCTAAACATTGAACAGGATAAAATTGTGACTTAATGATGGCTTTGAAGTCCTCCCACTTAGTCACTAGAGGTTATCCCTCCAACCTCAAGGTCTTTATATGTCTCTTCTACCAAGTTAGTGCATGGCTGTCTAACTTTAGTTGTGAAAATGAGATATTCTGTCGTTCCTCAATTTGATGGACACTAAAATAAAATTCTAATTGTTGCAACTAGTGATTCAAATTCAGAGCATTGATATCGCCATGGTGTGGCTTGATATCATTTTTTTCTTCCATTTTAAATAGGGATTGATTCACAACACTCGAACCAGGTTGATCTTTTCTAGGTTCTTTCTTAGGGTGGTTTTTCATTTCTTCCTTATCTCCTGATCCCCCTTCTGATTTTTTCTCTACATTTGAACCCTCATATTCTCCAAATATCCCAAGATTATTACTCAAGGCCAACATAATAAGGTATACTTTTTGATTTATATCTTTGACTCTTTTTTTCAAGCCGTGAAAACCTCACCTTTGTAGGATCATGAGGATCATTTACAGATTCATCGACCGTGGTTAGGGTTTTATGTTTTTCAGCCCCACCGATATAGATCCCCTGCAAAACTCCACAAAATACCTAAAGAAGCATGATCTGATACCAATATGGTCCATAAAATGTTGCTGACATTCCACTAGATAGTTCATCACAATAGATTTGGTAATATTATATTAAATATCCAAAATTATACACTGTTATAGCTTTATTAAATTTCTAGATCTATAGATTTTAATGTAATTAGTGCATGCTTGTGAATGGAAATTATGCAAAAACTAGAGAACAAAAAAATAAAATATCACACAAACATAAGACACAATATATGCTCTAGGATACCCTTTCAGTAGAAAACACGGCTGGAAGGCAAGGTCGCTCTGCTCTCTTTTTCTATCTGGAAATATGGCTGTAGGTAGAAAAAGGTATGGCTTGTGGCCCATGGGCTGCTATAGTGCACAAATCCTCTCTATATTCTCTACCTCCTATCCCTCTTAGTAATTTTTTATCAACTATGGAACAAATTCACTCGAAAGAATGGATTGCCTCTTCCTCCTAGTGGTTGGGTTATAACACAACTCGATTGCCTACTAATGGTTAAGTTTGACTACATCAACTCCTAACCAAAGTTACAATATATATTGTTCTATATTATTTTACATAAAAATCACATTAATAATCTATTTTCCATGAATATTGGGGGCTGATGCAGCATCCTATCGAACCATGCTGGAAAAAACAGGAAGGTCAACTTTTGAGTGGAAAACGTTTGCATACAGAATCTGATTGATGCACATCTTGCACCGTTGGAAAGATTTTTGGTTGTAGAATAGCATGAAAGGGTGTAGTGCTTAAGTGGGAAAATTTAATCCCCAAAAAACGTCATTTGATGCCTCAAAACACTCCTAAAAGGTTTTAGACCTTGTTTTTCCAAACTAGGTCCCTCCGGTAAAAACAATATCATGAGCCAATTCCTCCACTTTTTCCAATCTGAATGCATCGAGGTGGATGACGAACAAAATAATTATCTAATTAGTATCAATTTCATATATTCTCATGAAATGTAAAGTGATTTTTTGAAGTATCTCTTCATATATATACATAGAAAGAAGTCCCAACAAAGAAGAAATAATTGTATGGAACTAAAGTAATATTTAACCAGTAAAAGTGGAAAATAGTTTCATCTTTAGAGACTACATCACATTAATACTTTAATGTTAATATAAAATAGCAGTACATCTAGTGAATAATATTTCTTCCATGGTCATAAGAATTATTAAAAAAATAAAATAAAATGAGGGATCATAAGATAGTCCTTTGAGTATAATCTAGAGAAAAATAAGATTTTCCTAATTAATCATTTTTAGAATTCTTCCTCATTTGATCTCTAATTATTTTGGAATTTAATGAGTGACCAATGCAAGCCATTTTCTATCTATGGTATCATATCAAATTCTTTAATATTTAGGCATGAGGTGTCATTTTATATATTGAACATGTTGTGTGAATTTGTAAACTTGTTATTGTTGAGCTAATTTGTAGGTATAATACACACACACACAAATTCCATGGCATATCATCAATGAAGTAAAATTTTCTTTTATTTGATGTTGAAAAATTATGGTGATGGCGGCGATGAATTAATTCTATAAATCTATAAACACAATAGGTATCACCTCATTTAATCAATATACCATTGTCCGTTGGTATTATATTGTCCTTTGTTTAAATCATGGAAGTATTTATTTCATATTACAATGACAATAGTAATGATATAATTAAAATTTTGTGGCTTTTATAATGTATGCACCATTATTTATGTACACTTTCATCAGATGATGATGTTATATAGTAGAAAGGTGATGGAGGAAACAATTAAACATTGATGGGAGAAACCAACACTCTCGCATCAATCTCCCAAGTTTTTTTATTTACCACACACAATCTCTTGGATGTATATTGAACTATAAAGGATAAATTCAACCTTCAAGAACCCTCATGAAGTATACAAGCTTGGAATATATTTTTTCTTCATTAGGAATGACAACTAATATAGAAAACACTGGCATATAACTCACGATATTTGTGTTAGTTGGGGACTAACACTACAAGAAAAAAGAAAATTGGTAAGGGTCAAAAAATGTCACCATGATCTCATTGGTGACAAAAAAAAGAGCCTCGGTCACCAAAAACTAAACATCACTAAAGGTGGCATCGCCAAAAGTATAGATGTGGTGACATTCAAGGTCCATCACCAATAATGATTTATAATGATGGATAGTGACTGTCACCATTTTATATGAGAAATGGTGACAAAACTTAGCCTCTATCACCAGAAAAGTGAACGTCACCAAAGGTGGCATCAACAAAAGTATAGGTTTTGTGGTGACATTCAAGGTCCATCTCGAGTAATGATTATAATGACAGATGGTGACAACCACCATTTCATACGAACAATAATGATTTATTCTGATGGACTTTTCATCGTCTTCACTATTTATGCATATATATGGTGATGTTCTTTGACCATCACAATTTCATATGAACAACAATGATTTATGGTGATGGACCTTTTATGGTTGTCACTACTGATGCATATGTATGGTGGCATTCACTAACCATCACCATTTCATATTTTGGTGAGGATTGAAAAATGTCACCATCAGCTCATTGGTGATGGCTAAAAGAGCCTTTGTCACCAAAAACTAGTCATCATTCCATATTAATATCAGGGCACGATGGAATCAAACCACCAACCTCCTTCTTGTAATGTAGGTGCTCTTCCATTGAGCTAGCACCCTTTAAAGAATTAGACTTTAAAAAATTAGACCTTGAATATCCAAAGATGCAATTTCTTTGATACAAGAAAATCACTCTCTACCTCTCAATGATAACTATGTCCTCCCATGTAACACACTCCCTTACTTAACTAGAAGTTGTTTCTAAGGCAACCCAAGACTCAAGGTGCAATTGTGAGAGTGGGGTTTAGAAGATTGTTTTTTGTTGGATGCAATTTAAATTCTTGTTGACCTAACTTGGTCATTTGTGGACGTTGATATGTTCTTTCTTTTTTTCTACTTTAAAGGAAATTACTATATTGCAAACTATTGGTTCCATGAAGCAAAATACCATTGCACAACTTCAAGAGAAACTTGTTGAGAAGGAAAAGTTTATCCTAATTCTACATGTCCTCAATAACAACAATGTTCAAGAAGTAAGAAATTTAATAAGTATTAACAATAAGTTTGGGAATCACCTTAAAAAATTACAAAACTTGCTTCTTTTTGTTCTGAAAAATACAATAATGTTTGTTGAGATGAAAAACAGGGGGGGTCGAAAAAAACTACCCATGAGAAATAGATTAGCTTGAAAGTAATATTTATTTACAGAGATCAAGAATTTTTGGCCTCTATACATTCACCATAATTGGGAAACTAGCAATTTGTGACTTGGTGTATGTGATGTGGTGATAGATACAGAAATAGAGATCCCCAGCATATCAGAGAGAAGAATAAAATTGTTGAAAACAGGGAAGAGAGAAACAAACATCACAGGGAGGAGCCACTTATCCTAATTTCCACCTATGAGGAGAAAGAGAGGCCAACACACTGTAGGGAGGAATGATGTTTCCACTGCTCCATCTTGAACAAGAAAAGATGTGACAAGTCAAAGGTCTAATGGCAGGAATTAGCAAAAAAATTGAGGCAACCTCCCCAAGCAGAAATGAATCCTAAAGTGCTAACGCACCTGTAGTAGTTCCATAAACTAAAAAGAACTCAGAATAAGTGATGTAGTGAAATTGACAACCCCTAGATAAGGAGATTGGAGGTACCTTAATTAAAATAAGATAAATATAGTGGAGTTACTAGCAAGATCAAACACCATTGAATCACCACTACTAAAATGAGTTGAATTCAGCCTCCCAACTCTGTTTTCTCTTTTGGTTTTAGGTTCTTGCATGATGGGAAACAAAAAGAAAACAAACTTTCAAACTTTGTTTAGATGCAAATATTCCATTTCTCATTGATAAGCATAGAAGGTTTTACACTTCAAAAGTAGCCTGAAAGGTGGACACACTGTTAGAAATTAATTTTGCTATTTCAAATCCCATATTTCCTAGTAAATATAGCTAGCCAAAGGTTTTAATGGGAAAAAGAAACATGAATTAGTTTATGTAAAGGATGGCTTTGTCTAAGTTTGGTCTTGAGGTCAAACAAAAAATTTTATGGTGAGTTTTTCAAAAATGTTTAGAGGCGAGAAATTATTTTTCCCCTCAGTGTGCACCATTTTTTTCAGATTTGTGATGCAATTTTGAAAATGAAAAAAGATAGCTACAATTTAGCCTCAGCATGAAACCGGTTGATACCTTAATTTGTAAGTATCATGTGACTAGATAACCCTAATGCTAAATATTATGCTTCGATTGTGATTTGGTACAACTATATATCATAACAATTGCTCAAAGAATCATTCCTACTTGCATACAGAGAGACAAATCGGTACTGTCATCAATCCTCAAAGCACTGTAGATGGGTCATTCCAAATAAATCAAATAAGAATGTAGAGAAAGGTACAAGTAGTTTAATGGCCATAGAAGTAGATAAATCGACAAATTGACAACTTCGATAAGTCGCAAATTGGCACAGAACTACAATGGAAGGAGAATATATGGTGCTCTAAAGGAGCATCATGGGGTAGGGGAAGAATATGATGGATTTTCCCTCAGAATGGACAAACACAGTCACTACAAGGATTTTCAGGAATACTTCTTCACAAAGAATAACAGAGAGAATTTAGTCACCTGTAAGCTAAAATTTCAATGATGGCCAATGTGCCAGTTATCCATTTCAAGTCGATTATAGGTAGTACCCAGTGTAACCCATATGTCTTTACAAGGAGAACTCATATAGAATCGATGTATCATGGATAAACTTGGTAGTTGTCTCTTATGGAATCCCATAACTTAGAAAAACCACTATAAGTTCAGAGAGTAGATTTTGATAGATTTCCCCATTGCATATGGCATCAAATACCATTTCAAAAGATTTTCACTCTATCTTCCCCTTTACAACATACAACCAATAGATTTTTCCCACATTTATTTCTCAAGGTGTTCTCATTTTTCTGCTATTTCTTTAGAAATTCTTCACTTAGAAGAATTTCAAACCACTTTCCAAAGGCAGATTGAGAGATGGCTTCCATACTACAAAAATCAATGGAAAAGGAACTGAAATAAGGGGTAATAAAAGCTACTCCTATGAGAGCCACCAATGAAGTAAGAAAGTATGAAACTGCCGAAAGCAACACAGAATGGTATGACTTGACAAGAACTCCTATAGAACCAATGTATCATGGATAAACTTGGTAGTTGTCTCTTCTAGAATCCTAGAACCCAGAAAGGCCATTGTAATTTTATAGCTTATATTTTGATGGATTTCCCCATTGCATCTAGCATCAAATACCATTTCAACAGATGAAGAATGCAATACAGAATGGTATGAAGAACATTGCATCATATTGAGTGCCTTTCAGGAATTTCTTTCATCTAACATAACATATGAATAAGAAAATTTTTGTTGACTAAATTGGGAATCAAAAGAAATGGACCATGGCTATAAATTTTTACTTTTGATAGGAACCAATCAAACAACTAATACCCCTTTAGAACTATGACCACAATTCAGAACTAATATAAGTTCTTTTCATGCTAAGGGTAAAGTGAATTCAGCCACAGGTCAAGGGGATCTAGAAAAGAAACACATAAGAAGATACAATTATATGTAGCATACATTTAATTTAGATTAAGGTGCATGAAACACTTTCAAGCTAAAAAAATTGAGCAGACAATCTCAGGTGACATACTACAATTTGATAATAGCAGCCGACATAGTTTCCTCAAGTCCATAATTGAATGATTAATCATTTAGAATTGGTTAAGGTGTAAAACTTACAAATTCTTTTTAGGGACACTTGTTCCATTTAAAGATTCATAAACGTTGAATTTAAATTTAAGATGTCACCATCCAGATGTATTCTTATAGTGACCAATGGCTGGCAAATAAAACCATTGGATAACAAAAATAAATGTTCCATAAAGAGATTAAAAATACCAGCTGCAGAACAAAAGATGATAATCCCCAAAATTTTTCTACCAAATGTACATTCTCTGGTAGACCTCGAGATATACAGTAGCTGCAACTATTGTATGTCACAGTTGGGATAGAAATAAACAAGGATACATTACAAATTGCCATTACTTATTGCAGCAGTGTGTTGATATAATTATCAACACATAGTGATAATGGTTGTAAGGTGACAAGAAACAATGTATATCTAAAACTCAAACTATACCTACATATGCTTCACGACTTAACTCATAAGCCTGTAATTGAATTCTTACAACCATTAAATTAATTCATGCACTATCAAGCAGTATCATCAATGACATACATTGCCTTATAAAATATTATGCCTCATACCTTGAATTCAACTTGGAGTTTAATGCACATTTCAATCATAAGTGCTTACCTAAGATAAAATTGGCAATTGAATTAGGGACTAGGCTTACCCACCCAACCATAGATTGGTTAGCACTGTGGTATTTCTTAGTGCCCAATCACCCAAAATCCATATTCTAGGGCATAAGGAGGTTTCTCAAGAATGAAAACAATCAGGAATCCAAGGAAATATCTCCACCCTGGGTTGTCAAAGGG
>APFE031270272.1:90687-104094 GCA_000404065.3 Pinus taeda | reverse complement strand
TTTTTTTTTTTCCAGCTTGTACCTAGCAAGGCGATAATAAGGAGGCTCTAAAGCTTTCAAATGAAGCCTGCAGATTCCAGGCCAATCATTTTAGCTTGTGCCCATCAAGACCACAATAAGGAGGCTTTCAAGCTTTACTTTCACATGAAGCTTGTAGATTTCAGGTCAGACCAATTTACATTGGCAAGTTGTCTAAATTTGTGCACCAACTTATTGTATCTATAGTATGGAGCACAAGTTCACGCCATGGTAATCAAATTGGGACTTGAATCAAATGCCTTTATGGAGCTTTCTGTTATTAAAATATGTGTGGTAAAATGGACGATGCAATCCAAGTGTTTGATCACATCTACATGCCTAATGTTTTAACATGGAATTCCTTAGTTGTCAGATATGCCCAATGCAGAAGGTTAGAGCATGCAAGGTGATCATTTGATGTGATTCCTAAGAGAGATGTGGTATCTTGGAGTACATTGATTGGGATCTACACCCAACATGGGTATAGTGAGGAATCCCTCCAGCAGTTCCGTGAAATGCATAGGTCGGGCATGAGGTTGAATTATATTACCTTCAATAGTGCCCTTAATGCTTGTTACCTTACAACCCATTAAGCAAAGAAGAAATCTACATGGCTTCAATCATACGTGAACTTGAATTGGTTTTGTTTTTTGGGAGTTCCCTTAGGGACATGTATGCTAAATGTGTTGGAGTATGTATGTTGCACACCTTCTATTTAATAAAATGGTTACACGAGATGACATTTCATGGACATCAATCATTACGAGCTTGGCACCTTAGATAGTGCACACCAATTATTCGATACAATGCCTACAAGGAAAGTAGTTTCTTGGAATGGAATGATGGCAGCATATGTCCAAGTTGGGTATGGTGAGAAAGCCCTACATATTTTTAGAGAAATGTTATTGGAGAGAATGAAGACAGATTGGCTCACCTTCATTAGTGTTTTAAGTTCATGTGTTTGTTTAGAAACTTTGAACCAGGGTAGGAAAGTCCATGTACACACTATCAGAACTGAACTCAAGTCAAAATGGGAAGCCACCTAACTTGAAGACTACCATGCACATCAAACTATTGGACCATGCAATTTGGAGAAAGCTAGCTGGTGTGGTGTTTGACTTTTGAACCAAAAGCCTGCCAACAACAATGTGCAGATATGAGTTTGCAAGGGAAGTGGTATTCCTAGTTAGAGATTAGAGTTTGCAAGGGAAGCGTTTGTTAAAATTCCACTAAGAATATGTGTTGAGGTAGTACAAATGGTGTCCCGCTAAAGTTTTCTCCCCAAGTTTAACAAAGGATGGATCAACTGCACAAGTAGCACCAAATGCCTCTATATTCAGACATTCAATTTTATTTCAAACTGCTCAAAGCTCAAATGTAGCACTGTTCTTATTAAATATCCATGTAAGAGGTCATAAGGTTGTCACAACTTATAAATTTACAATTTGGCACATAGTAGTCACACCTTGAATGTTTACGAAGATACAAAAACATTGTAGTCTCTTCGAGCTTTTTCAAAGAAAACTTTCACCATGTTGGTAATATTTCTATTTCAATAAAAATGAAGACCCCCTTAGGTCTATAGTGTATTTTGTTATTGGAATGGTTCATGGCTATTGTCAAAGCATTGTAAGATTTTTTAGATTGGTAAAAATCTGTGCATAATAAATGTTTTGTTGCACTAATTGCAGAGATATGGACTTGAAATTAATCTGCCTCAGTGAAACTACTTCTTGGTTCTAGTGCAAACAAACATATTATCAGAGTGGCACTTGTATCAAAGTGGTGGTTTCCTCATATTTTATATTGTGAATGGGTGACTGAAAAGTAGGACTCTTGGCTCGCATGCAACAATATTTCATTTCAAGGATTTGGTGATATACCTAATGTGTATATTGTAGACTAAAATGTATACACAATAGCTATTGGGATTCAAAAACATAGCACTAATCATGTCTTCATGACCCAAATCCAAGAGGTTTGAACCCACATGTCCAAAATGTCATTTTTGGTATTTGGATAGATATGTATATGTAATATAACTAAATATACATGACATATACTCAGTGGTTGTGGACATACAATGAAGCACTAATCAAGAACACAATAAAATACAGGCTACTACAATGTCTAAGCAATTATTCAACCTGTTGTGTTGTAGAGAACCAACAAAGAAAAAAAAAAATATGAACCAAGAAATTGAATGCATATATATTTTGAGCTATGATTGTCCTACTTTTACGTTGATTTGATAGGGACTATTGTAAAATTTTCAATCGATTGAAGTAGTGAAGCTAAAAGGAGATGTGTAGAGTAGGTAATGAACACAGGATAAACACTACCATTGTATCAAGTGCAAAATCTTGCCATAGCAAAGCTTCAAAACTAGGTGGATACACAAAATATACATGGGTATTTGTTTTTTTATTTTGGGAAGCATATATTGTCTTAGCATGCCTTAAAATGATGTGGTAACTTCCAAGAAAAATGATTATTAGCCTTTCATATCTTGTTATCCTAGGCCTTTTGGGTTCAAGGATGCATCAAGTCTTCTCGATTAGAGTGTTTCCTAACATAGCCTAGGGCACAAGAAAAAGAAGTGAAAGCTATGGGAATGCATCAATTCCATATCATTTATATTTGAATTCAAGGCATTGTCAGCTAGATGGATCAAATTTCAATGCTATAACAATACTACAAGGATTTAAGTGAAAAAGATTTACTAATGTTCTCAGTTTCTCATCACATGGGATCATCATAGATCCTCTCTAATCTTCCTATCCTAAACACCTCAAGGGCTTTAGTGTCAAAGGCATGAAGAATTATGAAAATTCTCTTAGAAACATTCTCCAGTTCTCTAACTACAATAACACTACAGGTTGTCTGCTGAAGTGCAATATTCCTTCAATGCAACACTACAATGAGGAGTGCATGTTTAATAGGACATTTTGTTATCCCCTTTTGAATGCGAAAATATGACTCCATGGAGATGAGGACTTTTCTCACTTCTCCTAGTTGTAGTGCTAGAGTTTCATTAGGTGGATACTCACTCCCACACTGAACCATTTGGATGAAAAGTGTGGGATAAAGTGGGAGTTGGGTGTTATGGGAACTTTTTGATGATGTTCATTATGACCCTAATGTGGTCTATCAACATGAAATAGATGTAACTGAAAATGTGAGGTGTGCTTCTAAATATGGCTATCAAGGAGATGGGTTTGGTCAAGGCATTCGATACATAAGAGTATGCAAAAGGCATGGCGAGAAGGCATATGATAAGGACTGTAAAAGAGATCACAATGCCTAACTGTGAATCAATGTTAAAATAGCATCTTATCATCAATATTCTTCGCCATCCCTTGGTGCAAACCCACAAAGGAGATTTATTCATAAAAATATTTGTACTTAAGGATCTATACAGCACAATCTATTTTTCTAGTTTGTTTTCAATAAAAGGATTGGTCCTATATTCTTAGGAAAACATCCTTGTACTCTATCTACAACCTACCCAAAATGAAATTCATTCCACTTTCCCAAAATGAAACAAAGTCAGCTACAAATCCTTAAAAAAGGAAGACAAAGAAAGATGTTGCAAGGTTTATGGCATACAACAACATTTTCAGAATGGTATATAGCTTCGTTAAATAACTAAGAGTGCAGGCTTCAGCACAATTGGGCAAGTAGTAGGTAAGAGTACAAAATAATGAATCCTTTGGAAGAAAGGACTGATGGATTGTTGGGATGGGGTCCCCTGGGTCAGTTTTGGGTTAAAACCACAAGCTTTGATGTAAATTTTGATAAAAATATGTAAAGTCTCCATGAATTGTGGATGCGGAGTGCATAGGTAGTTAGGAGTCAAAAAGGGTTTTTACCCTCGTTTATGTAAAGTTGAGTTAGTTTTGAGATCCACCCATGGTGTGCGGACTGTGGGTTTGCATGTAAAAGGCTATAAATAGGTGTGTCTTAGGGAGTCTAAGGCATGTCTATGGGTAGGAACGGATGGAGTCTTAAAGAGATAGTGCAGAAAAGTAAGTCTTAGAGGTGGAAAAGGCTCTGCAGTAGTGTGCATAGAGGCCTAGAGTAGTGTTCACAGTTGAGTGCGCAAACCCATGCAGCTGAGTGCTCAAGGAATTTTTCAGTCTGTAACCTTATACTGAAGATCAATAAAGAAGACAGTTGGAAAAATTCATGTGTTTATCTGTTCACTGCTGTTAATTATGTTGTGCTACAAGCTATGATTGAAATAATGTCTTTATGAATTAATAGTGTATTAATGTGCGAATATATTGGATAAATTTCCTTAATTGAATGCAATACTTGTTGAGTATTTACATGAATATTATAATATATTATGTTATGTTTATTGAATATTTAAGAGCATCTAAGAAAATTTTGATCTAAGGCTAACATGTGGTGCGTGCAAGTAGCTAACTTATATGTTAAGGGTCTACAGAGGCTGATCATAGACCTTTGCGGAGGTCTAGGGGACGTTTGAAGGAAGTTATAGTACCAAGCCCTAAGGGCATAGAGATCTGTGCGAAGGTATATATGGGGCCTAAAAGGACATCACACTAATCTATGGATGTAGAAACTTGGTTCCATCATCCCCCCATACTGCTTCAAGTGAGATGCCATTCCGCACTATGCAGGTTGATGCCAAAAGGGCCAATAGTGTAGGGTTTTGTTTGGAACAATTAACTCTGAACTTGGGCCAGGACCCACTAAGCCAACAAATGGTTATGTTTCCAGGACCGAGATCTGCATAAATAGATGTGTGACCTCGCATCATTGGAATCCGACCAAGAAGGAAATTGAGAAGTGGTTGGATAGGAAGATTCACGAATTTGCAGCGCAAGATAACATGAATCCACACCTATTAAAGGAGTAGTGGTTGGACATGTATTTGTATATAGAAATATATGAAATTTTCTTCTACACCTTCCCGATCGAACTATATGAGTGGATAGCTAAGTTGGCAGACAACCAAGGAAGGTGGAGGCCTAACTATCCAATAATGTGGACTTTAGAGCTAGTACGAAGGTTGGAAGCCTCTGACGATAAGATCACACACGTTGTTGACGACTGGCTCAATCGAATTATAGGAGGATTCATCATAGAGTTCGCATTTCATACCTTAGTCATCTACATCGAAGCAAAACAATGCTTCTTCAAAGGATCGAGAAGTAAGTATCTGAGATCTTTGAATACCTAGATTAAGATGATCTTGTATGAAAAACGGGTTGTGTGATTGCCATGACATTCGGATCTACACAAAGTGGATGGATCTTGAGAAATTGAGAGAAAGCAAGCCCTGTATATAACCCATTGATTGGACCTCCCTCAAATGACGATGAGGGAATGACACAAGCCTCACCGTAAAGTGCAGTCCAGTTGATAAGATAGGGTTTTCTGCAGACACATCATCCATCCACCCCACCTCCACCTTCGCCTCCATAGCATACACCTTCACCCACACCACCACCTCCACCACCATCATCAATATGTTGAACTTAGTAAATCTATTGATTTTCAAGGGTATAGGGAGCGAAGATAAAAATCAGTTCTAGTTCATCGTGAATGCTATATGGACCGCGCAGTAAATATTTGATGAAAACATAAAGAAGGTGCACTTATTTACTGCTTTGCAAGATCATGCACTAACATGCTATATTAAGTATTGTACTGATCATCCTTTAGCAATGCTAGCAGATATTAAGGATTCTTTAAACAATGAGTTTAGTAAACCTCAGTTTGACTCAAAGTTAGTGGTTGGATTTAAGGAAATCACGATGAGGGCTAGTGAGATCCCCTGGGAGTTAAATTAAAGGGAAATGTGTGATCCATGAAGCTAATATGCAACTTATAGATGGCTAGCATTGTGAATGGTTTATAGCCTCACCTTTGCCCCACCTAAGGATTTCTTTGTCACAACAGAAGATAGGAACGTAGGCAGTCGCCTTGGAAATCGTGATGAGATTGCATGAGACACCTACTTAGGATGTGACTTTGGGGGTTCAACAGATCATTCGTAGTTGTAGAACCTCTTCTCTAACTACAGAGCTTGAAAAAAGAAAAGGAAGCTAGGCTAGAGGTGCACGAGGAAGTCTCGTGACTCAAGTGTAAGAGATAGGGGCATGATAAAGCCCACTACCCTATCTTTGCAAATTATATTACGAAGGGGACCAATGCCTCTGAGATAGGAAGCTCTAGCAAGACCAAGTGTGGGGCCTATGCTAGGGTGTGCTATTTGTCAGGTGGATAGAAAACATGTCACAGATAATTATCATCTATTGCAAAAGTTCGTTCAAACACCACAACAATTATTCAACAATTTCTACAAAACGGTGGGCCATGATGAGCGCCACTATCATAGCTACGAATTGATGATGGGAAGAGCACCTACCTATCGAATTCAAGAAAAAAATCGACCTCTGTGTCAAGGAAATAGGGGAACACGTGGAGGATATTAGGGGAGAGGATGAGGCCAAGGAGGAGGAGGACTTGGTAGAGGTCACAGTAAGGTTATTTTCTATAACTGTGGGACACTAGGGCACTGTGCGCGGGAGTGTCAGAATCAGACACACCTGTCATGTCAATATTGTACTCAGTTTGATCATAATATAGAAGAATGGCCTGTGCTAATAGCTAATATGCAAGAGAAGAAGGTGTATCCTCAACACCCTATGCAAAACCTACAAATCGTGATAGCTAAGCCCCGTGAGGAATATCTGAATGTAAATATCATGCTAAGAAGTAGAGTAACAACAAGGTCCGATAAGGGGAAACATCCTGAAGAAGACTAATGGGTTCACAAGACCCTAGAAAATGAAGCAAGTTTTGATCTTGCGTGCATGAAGGAAACATTTATGCAAGCCAAGAAAAGCTTCGTTGAGGCATCTACTTCAGGAAGTCAGAACAAAGAAATTGAGACTAGCACACCTACAGAGGTTGATCCCTTCGTACTTACCACATTCCTGGAAACTTGCATGAAACTTATGTGCGATAAAAATGCTGTGAAGGGTCTTTAGGAATTGATAAACAAGTGTGTTGGTAAATAAAGCACTCCTCATGGACACCGCATACTATGAAAAACCAACGAACATAAGGAAAGAATAGGGTGTGACATGAGGCTCACCACGTAGATAGGAGATTATGAGATGGACCAAGTTATTTTCAATCTGGGGTCTGACGTGAACATGTTTCCTAAAAAAACATGGGAGAGGATGTGGAGATATCATTTTATGCCTTTTTGGGCCCAGGAGACAATTTTACGAAAAGGAACCTTTGGAGTTTTCTTTTCTTCCTCTTTTTCAAACTCTCAAAACATGAAAAGGAAGTTGAGTTACATCTTCGCTGGACTCGTAAAGTAATCAAATAGTTATTTACTTGTTAAACATCATGGGACCGAACCACTCCATCTTATGGTCCATTGAAAATACTCAAAGGGATTCTTCCGAAGGATGAACTTACAGATCAAGCATATGTTATCCTCAAGCTCGTAAAAAATAAATAGGTGCTGGTAAAAAATGACTAGGAAATTGGGAAAAAATGAACTTAACCTATTAATGGAAGTGAACTCCTCATGAACATGACAGTCTTCCACTTCATATTCATGGTTATTTGGTTGGGAAATTGGCTTTCCTCTTTAGTTTATCATACCCTATTGAAAAGTATTCATCATCGGTTTTGGGTCAATGTTGCCAACTCCATTCAGTGTCGCCGATATGTTCAAGGGAAGTCCTTCAATTGATATTTTTTGTAATACTCTTAAGCCTTCATTCATGTATGTCATTCCTAAGCCAAATCTGCATCAGAATCATTCCATCTCAAATCATGATAGATGTTCCGTGTCATTGTTGGGGGATACATCAAGGATCTCCTATGATGGTTCACTTCTTGTCGACATCAACTCATTATCCAAGAAGTTGAGTTAGAAACTCCCTTTAGTGCCTTCGACTTGCAGACATCAATAACAATATTCCTCGCTTTCAATTACGAGTTTAAGTCATTGGTCTTCATCCGAAATATTTTGTGTGGTGTTTGGCCTTAACTAATATATTCACACCACATAGATTGCACTGTAGTACCTTCATATCCATTATCATTATCTATGGTTTCTCTTGTGTTTGTTAACATCTTACATAATTTTCCCGTTATTAGATGGTGTCTACCATTTTGGAATCCAACTCATTTATTCGCATGGTTAGACTCGTACATTGGATGATTGAGTGAACGAGATAGAAGACCATAAATCTAATTTTGTCTATCTAGGCTATGATTTAAGGATTAATACAAGATTACAAAGTATGATGTCTATGATTATACAAAAAATAATCCTAACATGGGTCAACACTCTATCATTAGTGTACGAGACCTCATGATCATTGTAAATGTAATAATGGCTTACACGTTGAGCATGGCTATGCATCCCTCAGCAGTGATATCATGATGAAAAAGTATTGTAACATATGATGATCTTGACTAGTTTTTCTTGATCTAGACTTGTCACAAGGTAAAGAACTTTACTCATCAGCTGCCACTTTTAACTTTGTACTTTAGGGTGGAAATATGTTATATGTCATTTTGTCACGTCCAGTCAATATTCCTACAAATCAGATCAATCAATATCCATGAACATGTTTCCATCATCCCTTCACTAAGCCCTAAGCATGACTTTTCCAAAAAGTCTAAATTCTAGAAGAAATTGCTCAAAATCATTGTTTTTAGCCCCAACACTCTCTTCCCTCTTGGTCAACTATGTTCAGTGCATGTTTCTCCCTTAGACACCAGCATTGGCCAACACTAGCTTCTCCCTACTATAGGTGTGTTGATTCTAGAAATTTAGGAAAATTAAAAAAATATTCTGAAGCTTCCTCTTCCAGAAGCTTCCAAAGGTTGTTTTAACTATTTACCATGGATAAGAGCTCAAATCCTATTCGATCCTACCTTGGATACTTCCCCTCTTATCCTTTGATCTCATCCTACCATCATATGTGGATCTCAATCCCATAATGGTAAATCATAAACTACCATCCTTCTCCTATAAATTTACTACCATCCATAGCACCATGGTTGGATTTTGGAGATTTATAGTGCCCTTATGCTACTGCCTTGAACCTAAATAAGTCATCATCTTCATGCATTAGGGTTTATATTGACGTTTTATTTATGACAAGGGAGGACAAGTCAACTTGGGGAGTCATCTACAAAATCAACTACTATTTATGGTTGTAAAATCTCTCTTATTTCTATTAATACAAAGAGTATCATGTTTTCCTATATTTGTTGTGTTATGTTCACACTCATGTATTTCAATGTTATTTTGATTCATTGAATAGAGATGTTAGATTATGCTACATATATATTGTGTATCCTTTTCTTATTTTAGTTGTGTGCAGGTTCTAATTATAACACTTGGAGTTACAATTAGAGCTTACAATTGAGGAGGAAAGGGAAGCTTGGTACATTTTCAAGATAGGCTTCACTCCCATTCTCTAATCTCTCTAAGGAAAAATTTATGTTATTTTCCTTCTATTGTTCTATATTACTCCACTAAGTCTAGGTAATTCTCCTTTGTCCACAACCATAAATTATGCATAACAAAAACCATGATGAAACCAACTCTCTCCAGAATTGCATGGAGGAAAGTCTTGTTATCTCACCCTTTGTTGAAAGGTGGGAAGCTTAGGAATCTAGACCACCCTCATTTTGTGATCTGTTGGATCCATGAACTCGACTTGTCTTTAGTTGAGTGACAATAAATCAATTCCATCACATAGTTAAAGGGAACATAAGCCTTGTCAATGTTTATTACTCATGTAGCTAGACTAAAATGATGACTCAGATCCATGGTGAGGGTACTTGGTTTGTTCGAGAATAAGTCTTGATTCCAAGTGTCACCATCCTCCAAAAGAGTCTACATTTAAATAATAGAACTTATCCACTGATTAATCTTGACATGCATTTAAATAAGGTTAAAAACCACTAAGATATTTTTCTTGTAACTAAACTTAACTCTTGAGGAGGTATACTAAATTCCTCAACTAAAAATTGGTATTGTTCCTCTTGTTTCTAGTGGTTAAATGGTTAATTATGAAAATTTTAAGTCTAACAACTGTCGTGAATGGTATTAATTGAAGGTGAATTTCTAAGAAAAGTTAATTGCTACACTTATGGTAGTAATGGTGTTATCTTATTCAGTAATGAGAATTTCCATGTCCTTTAAACTAAGATAAACCATCTAGCTCTAATAATAACCCAACAAAGTGGTGTACTCATTGATATTCATTGATATATATATAAGTTTCATTATTAACCTAGTGTAGTGGTGTAATTGATGACATAGTGTAGTAGCATTGTAAGCTTAATAGTATGGTGATAACATGAAACAAGCCATATAGTATTGTTATACAACAGTGTTAAGTATAAGCAAGTGATATGTCACAATATGTATACATGTGTGTGTTTGGGAACGAGATAGTGTGTTCATTAAGGTTTAACATGTTGGTATTACATAGGTCAATAATTAATTTATGATAATTAAATGTAATTCCTAAGTAATATATATAATATAAATATATACTTATTATAAATATATATCTGTGTGTGGTGCGGGGGGTGGTGGGATGGGTGTGGGTGGGGTGGGTGTTGTGTCTCATACATAATTGTAAGCAGATGGGAAGATATAAACTAAATTAACACCCTTAATAAGGAATTATAAACGACCTGATACTATACAAAAGGTAAAATGTATAGACTGTATAGTGATGGGTTCTCAATAAGTAAAAATCCATGGTATAAATTAAACTTGATAGAAAGGAATAATATTTATTATTTAATCATTAGGATACTTCAAACAAACTATGATTTTACATAGGTAATTCTACAATCAATGAAGGAATGTAATTGATCCTTATACACAAAAAATATTCCTCATTGTTTTGCAAGTGTCTAACTATTTATTTATGGGTGTTGTTGTAACTTTAAAAGTTCATAATACAATGGGAAGTTCACAATACTTTTCCGTAGCTGCAAAAAATATATATATTTTTTAAATAGTAGTACTTTTCCACCCTTTCTACTCTTTGATAACTATCATGCAAGTTCCAAAGTGCATCACGGGGTCATTATAGGTAAATAGATTAAAATTTATATTGGGGACCAAAGTGTTTGAATGATAATGAGAGGGAGGAGGTATGAGATAGTGTCTAAGTGGCATACCATCAGGACATGCATCACACAAAGAGTTATGTTCCCCCCCCCCCCCCCCCCCACCCATCCCTAATATCCTAAAACAACAGCTACCCCATAATACGCGTCTAGTGATGTCTCATTCTGTGTGATTTGTCTTCAGATCTAATTGATTGAATTCACTCATCTTTTTCTTTCAAGGAAACATGAATATGAAAGTCACTAAACCTCAATCCTCATACTCTTCCCAACAAATTAATTTTGAATACCTATCAGTAATAGATTAGGAAGTAGATACCCATGAAATCCTTTGTGAATTTTACTTATACAATCTTAGTGAGTGGGCCTTTCAATGGTTCCAAGACCAACAACACACCTCCTCAGTTTGGGAATCCTATTTAGGCTAATTCATTAGTCCTTAGACCTATCCTTACCATGAATTAATCTATTGGTGTGTTAAACATTATATACATATCAATAAAACCATTGTATTTGAGAATAAAGTTAACATGATAACTATTCACCCATTGTCCATTTAATAAATGCTAACGATTATAATGCCTAACCAAAAACTACCCTTAAATGAGGATTTCCTAGGCAAAAGTTATAATGAGTTGTATTTTGAGGAAAATGAAATTTTTCTTGAGTCTTTATTACCATTGAATTCCCCTTTACCATATACCACCCCTCCATACCCCTTTAATGTATTTTGTTAAATGTCTAGATAAATTCTAAGTATGGTTTGTTTTCTACTTGGACATGATGATTCCAAGTCAGTTAATTATAGCATATTATGGATTTTAGCTTCCCTTTCACCAACCAAGAAGTCATTTGTTATATTTCATTTTAATTAGTATTAGGAATATGTCATTAATATTCAGTTAGCTCATTATGGTATGACTAATCTTTTAGGTACTAGTTTTCCCTTGTGTATATCTTTCTTTATTTTCAAGTTGGCATGTTTTAAAACCTACATCTCCAAATTAAGGATCAAAGTGGAAATGAAATCTGTATTATTCATTGGACTCCACTTGTCAGAAATCAACCCCAAAATATGGTTTTTGTTGATTTTGTCAATATATTTTTATTAGTTCTATATAACTTATTGTTCAACCAATTTCCTCCTAGAATATTTCAGGTAATGACTAACATTTTGTAGCTTAGAATTGATACTAGATTGGGATATTGTTATCTATACAAAGATTTTGCATAAATTTAACTATATGGATAGGAATTTCCTCCTTACATATTTCTATTTTTTTCCAATGAGGATATTTTCCATTTTGTATGAAAGAAACATATATACATGTTTAAATTAAAGAAAGCGGGACCTTTCTTGATTAATACTAGAGTAGTGTTACAATAAGTTGAACATATGCTAAGGAAATCAAATTATCTCAAGGAGAAGTGTGGCCACATGACCTACAAATAATTTGATTAGAAAGAAGAGTTAAAAAAGGATATACACCTTACAAGCAAGTGGCTAAACCATACAAAGAAAATTTTGTTAATGGTGATTTTTGGGAACAAGATCCAATTCATATTGCACAACAAGTCCAAAAACTAATCAAACTTTACAATATATTCTTTTGCATACTCTTCAGCTAAAAGAAAAAGATTTGAAAAGAGTAATCTCAAAGACACAATAACGAATATACCTTCTTATTGGTATCATAATAATAGGTTGATGACTCTAGATGCATGTAACGCCACATCCTCATAGGTCTACCCAATCAACCAACTAGTTGAGCTAAAAATATAATGAGAGAGGTCACTATAAGGGATTCAACCTCCTTGGTGACCTTAAAGAAATGGAATCGATGGAACATATCAAACAAACCCATCCACATAAGCAACAACACCCTCAAGAGACATGCAAGCCACTCAGACAACGTGTCTTTGAGTTCCACTGGTGTTTTAATCCTTTTAACCCCTGGTCGCTTTCATGATATAAGAAAAATAGTAGTTGAATTGAGGCTTCTGTGATTCATAATGGTTGAAAGAGTAGATTCAGCGTAAATCACATGTAGACAGACATTTGTCGACGCGTTTCGAACCAACCAGTGTGGTTCATCGTCAGGACAAGTTGAAGAAATAGATCCAGCTCAACATGTTAAATATACAGAGCAGAGATTCCAACGGTTAATTTAACGGCTAATTTTGACTAAAGGACCCAGGTCAAAATTAATATTACTAATA